>APFE031639619.1:109400-139702 GCA_000404065.3 Pinus taeda | reverse complement strand
TCAACCAACTGAGTAGCATCAGTAGGCACAACAACAGGGTTCTGTGTGGTATGCACCATGATATCCCAGACTTCTGCCTCCTCAAAGATACTCTGCATTCTCTCCTTCTAAACGCTGTAATTTGTATGTCCATCCAGCCTATCTTCCACCCTCAATCCCAATGACATCCTGCTATCCTAAAACTGAAAAATATAACTGCTATAGTAAAGATAAAACTGTTGTTTGTGAAAAATCATCTTGCTGGAATTTTCTGAGTGAAAAATCAGCAGGCTGTAATTTTCCTTCTTGCTGTCCCAAACTGCACTTTAGCACTCAAGCTCTGATACCATGTAGAAATTTCTCATTTCCCACCCTGGTTTTCAGTTTCATCTTATTTCTCCCATATAGTTAAACGCCCTTTCCCATATCCATACATTCAACAACTGAAAAAATAATTTTTTGTTGAAAACAAAAATTCTGGAAATTTTACAAAATGCTGGAAAATGCAGAAATAAAAAATCAGCAGGTACAAACAGTCATTTAACACATTTGAACATAGTGATTTTTGGTCAATGTGACCCTGGAAAAAACCCCCTACAACTTTTGGGGAAAACCAGTTCGAGAGCTCTTCTTTATTTCCGAAAATGCATTCTTTTATAGTGAGAAATATTAAGCAAAAAATCAGGAAGCAGATTTACAACTTATCTCTTTTCCCGTGCCTCACAGCAAACTGGAAATTACAACAAACATGATAGCAATAAATGTTGTACGGCCTCCTCGATTTTTGTTCCCACTTTCAGCCTTAAATGCTATTGTATGGCCTGCATTAAATGCATTGTATGGACTGAAATAAATGCGTTGTACGGACCTCGATTTGTATGTAGAAAAAACAACAAACTGCTCATCAATTTCTGTGCAAACCACTCCTTGATTTCTGTGCAAACCAGCTGTACGGATTTCTAGAAAATCATGCCAAAATCAGCCTTTCACTGTGTGTTGAATCAGTTGTACAAATCTACTCAATTGTTGCCTTGGAATGTGTGCCAAGCTGCTGTCTCCTTCTCCTCCTTGTCCAGAAATCTCCCTTGCTCTCTTGCTCTCCTTCTCTCAATCTACTCATGAAAAAATGAATGACCTTTTGCCTCATTTTCCTCCTTTAATCTAATCCTAATTGACTTTTGGGTAACCTCTAAATCCAATGGTTGAAATAGATTGAGATCTAGGGCTGAGATTAAATGCTCATTTAAATATCACTTTTTATTTTTTAACTCACCCCACTTTAATAAAGACCCACTTAGTCATTTATTTCCAAAGTCACTTTTCCTTTCTAATTTTACATTAACTTTATTAAAGTCACTTTAAAATTAGACTTTAGTAACTTTATCACTTAAAGTCACTTTTAAATTAGATTTAACTGTATAAAAATTATAAAGTTACTTTAGGAGAAAAATTAAATTCTTTTGGACACTTTTCCCTAGGCCAAAGATCAAAGCCTTAGGGAAACACCTGTCCTCTGGTACCAAATTTCAACAATAAATTATTTTTAGTAACAAAAATTAAAAAGGCGAAAGGATATTTGAGGATAAAAATAACAAATAATATTAATTAATAATTTCAAAGTTATTATAATAATAAATGTTAAAAATATTGATGGAGGAGAGAGTTGAGGGAGCAAGGGTGAGGAAGCTGAATCCTAGCCGCCTCTATCTTTGGTCATGCTTTTTTGGTTTCATGGAAGGGTCTCCGGAGGCTTCCGCTTGCTGCTGTCGAGGCTCAATAGTAGAGATACTTCGTGCCGGCTTTGATATTTGCCTATTTCCGGGGGAGAGTTTGAGGGAGTGGGGGAGCGACGGCTGCCCTAGATGCCTCTTCCCTTGGTTCATGCCTTTCTTTCTTGACCAGGTCTCCAGAGCTTTCGTTCGTAGTCGTCACTATGTTTTTGCAGGAGTGTTACGCATTTTCCTGTGTGGTTTGGTGTCATGGTTTTTTGTCCATGGTTTAGATGGTGCGGCCTCATTATCATCAACGTCATGGGCGGTATCTTGGTGATGCACTACTGATTTGATTTTCAAGTTGTAATGGGTTTGGGGTTTATGCCATGCTTCCTGCTGCAGAACTGTTCGGGGGCTATTTATTTCAGGTTACTGAGCAGCTTGTGCCCTGATTATACTCTGGCTTTTGGTAGTTTTGCCTTGGTGGAGCGTATGTGTCTGAGACATAGGTTTTTGTCGTTTTTTGTTTTCCCTCTTTGGGGTTTTAGGCTCCTGTCCTAGACATGATATGCTAGGGTCTTCAACCCATTTATTGTATTGATACGAAGCCCGTTTTTAGGGCTTTTGATGCGTACTCCTTTTGGAGTTTTGCACTGTAAGTGGCTTATGTCCACTATTCTACATATGCTATTAGCATTTACAACATGTAATTTTCTGATTTATTCAATGAAAATTATGATTTTTCCATGTGAAAAAAAATGATAAAAATATTAATAAAATCATTATAAAAAGGTGAAAGGATATTTGACGATCAAAATATTAATAAATATTTATAACGATAAAAAGATATTTGAGGATCAAAATAATAAACAATATTTAATTAATAACTTCAAAATATTAATAAAATTATTATAAAAAGGTGAAAGGATATTTGAGGATCAAAATATTAATAAAATCATTATAATGATAAAAATTAAAAAGGTGAAAAGATATTTGAACAATATTTCATTAATAATTTCAAAATATAAAATACAAAATATCTATAAAATTGCTATGTAAATATAAACTATTTAAAATGATTAAAATTAAAAAGGTGAAAGGATATTTGAGGGTTATGAGAGAAAGAGGAGAAAGGTGGAAAATATTTATAAAATTGCTATATAAATAAGAATTATTTATAATGATAAAAATTAAAAAGGTGAAAGGATATTTAAGGATCATGGTAGAAATAGGAGAACAACAAATTGTGATACAAGAATAAAATATGTACTGAGAAAAATGGCGAGAAAGAGCCACATGACCATATTTTTTAATTGGGTCATTCTGACAAGAATATGTTACAACATGTCAAATAGATCATACATTTTGGGTAGCAATTATTTATCTTTCACCATGGATTGATTTAATTGTTGGTAGTCAATACATAACCACAACATGCCATCCTTTTACTTCACAAACAACATTGGGGCTCCCCATGGTGACATGATGGATCTGATATATCCCTTATTCAACATTTCTTTCAGCAATAGCTTTAACTCTACTAGCTCCGACATGCTCATGTGATATGGAGTTTTTGAAACTTGCATCGAACTGAGAATCAACTCAATGGAGAAGTCAATTTTCATCCTAGGTGGAAATCTTGTCACTTTATACGGAAATACATCGTTGAACTACTCCAAAATGGGATGGGTTTCCATTCGTGGCTCATTCGTTTCTAGCATGTTGGTCACTTGAACCACATATAGGGCACATCCCTTCATGTTGCTTTCTTCACTTGCAACACTGAAATTCTCCTGACTGAGACAAGCTTTATCAACCCTTATAGTATTATTTCCATTCCTTCATTGTTGAGGCACTCCAATGACTTATTATAATAGCCCAATTCAGTTTTGTGGGAAACCAACTAGTCCATACCTGTCAACACATCATATGAACCGAGTGGTAGCAAATTGAGGGATGTTGTGTAGCTTTAGGTGGCATGACTCCACCAATTTCTCCACCTTCTACTTGATTCCCATGGCTAGTTGGAGTAGGCACAACTTTGCATGAGGATTAATTAATAATTTCAAAATATAAAATATAAAAATATAAATATATAAAGCTATGTAAATATAAACTATTTAAAATGATTAAAATTAAAAAGGTGAAAGGATATTTGAGGGTTATGAGAGAAAGAGGAGAAAGGTGGAAAATATTTATAAAATTGCTATATAAATAAGAATTATTTATAATGATAAAGAATTAAAAAGGTGAAAGGATATTGAAGGATCATGGGATAAATAGGAGAAAGACATAAAATATTTACAAAATTGCCATATAAATATAAATTATATATAATGATAAAAATAAAAAAGGTGAAAAGATATTTGAGGATCATGAGAGAAATAGGAGAAAGACAACAATTTGTGATACAAGAATAAAATATGTAATGAGAAAAATGACGAGAAAGAGCCACATGACCAAAATTGTTAATTGGGTCATTCTGACAAGAATATGTTACAATAGATCAAATAAATCATACATTTTGGGTAGCAAGTATTTATCTTTCACCATGGATTTATTTAATTGTTGGTAGTCAATGCATAACCACAACATGGCATCCTTTTTCTTCACAAACAACGTTGGCACTACCCATGGTGACGTGATGGATCTAATATATCCCTTATTCAACATTTCTTTCATCTATAGCTTTAATTCTACTAGTTCCAACATGCTCATGTGATATGGAGTTTTTGAAACTTTCATCGAACTGAGAATCAACTCAATGGAGAAGTCAGTTTTCATTGTAGGTGGCAATCCTGTCACTTTATCCAGAAATACATCATTGAACTACTCCAAAATGGGGTGGGTTTCCATTCATGGCTCATTGTTTTCTATCACGCTGGTCACTTGAACCACATATAGGGCACATCCCTTCATGTTGCATTTCTTCACATGCAACACTAAAATTTTCCTAACTGAGACTGTCTTTATCAACCCTTATAGTATTATTTCCATGCCTTCATTGTTGAGGAACTCCAATGACTTATTATAATAGTCCACTTCAGTTTTGTGGGAAACCAACTAATCCATACCAATCAACACATCATATAAACTGAGTGGTAGAATATTGAGGGATGTTGTAATGGGAATGTTGTGTAGCTTTAGGTGGCATGACTCCACCAATTTCTCAACCTTCTACTTGATTCCCATGGCTAGTTGGAGTAGCCACAAATTTGCATGAGCATTAATTAATAATTTCAAAATATAAAAATATAAAATATTTATAAAATTGTTATATAAATATAAATTATTTATAATGATTAAAATTAAAAAGGTGAAATGATATTTGAGGGTTATGAGAGAAATAGGAGAAAAGAAAAAAATATTTATAAAATTGTTATATAAATATAAATTATTTATAATGATAAAAATTAAAAAGGTGAAAGGATATTTAAGGATCATGGGAGAAATAGGAGAAAGAGCAAAAAATATTTATATAATTGCCATATAAATAGAAATTATTTATAATGATAAAAATTAAAAAGGTGAAAAGATACTTGAGGATCATGAGAGATATAGGAGAAAGACAACAAATTGTGATACAAGAATAAAATATGTAATGAGAAAAATGACGAGAAAGAGCCACATGACCAAATTTTTTAATTGGGTCATTCTGACAAGAATATGTTACAATATAGATCAAATAGATCATACATTTTGGGTAGCAAGTATTTATCATTCACAATGGATTTATTTAGTTGTTGGTAGTCAATGCATAACCACAACATGCCATCCTTTTTCTTCACAAACAACGTTGGGGCTCCCCACGGTGACATGATGGATCTGATATATCCCTTATTCAACATTTCTTTCAGTTATAGCTTTAACTCTACTAGCTCCGACATGCTCATGTGATATGAAGTTTTTAAAACTTGCATCGAACCGAGAATCAACTCAATGGAGAAGTCAATTTTCATCCTAGGTGGAAATCCTATCACTTTATCCAGAAATACAATGTTGAACTACTCCAAAATGGGGTGGGATTCCATTCATGGCTCATTTTTTTCTAGCATGCTGGTCACTTGAACCACATATAGGGCACATCCCTTCATGTTGCATTTCTTCACTTGCAACATTGAAATTTTCCTAACTGAGACTGGCTTTATCAACCCTTAAAGTATTATTTCCGTGACTTCATTGTTGAGGCACTCCAATGACTTATTATAATAGTCCACTTCAATTTTGTGGGAAACCAACTAATCCATACCTATCAACACATCATACGAACTGAGTGGTAGCAAATTGAGGGATGTTGTAATGGGAATGTTGTGTAGCTTTAGGTGGCATGAATCCACCAATTTCTCCACATTCTACTTGATTCCCATGGCTAGTTGGAGTAGCCACAACTTTGCATGAGGATTAATTAATAATTTCAATATATAAAATATAAAATGTTTATAAAATTGTTATAGAAATAATAAATTATTTATAATGATTAAAATTAAAAAAGTGAAAGGATATTTTGAGGGTTATGAGAGGAAATAGGAGAAAGGCATAAAATATTTATAAAATTGTTATATAAATATAAATGATTTATAACGATAAAAATTAAAAAGGTGAAAGGATATTTAAGGATCATGGGAGAAAGAGGGGAAAGGAAAAAAATATTTATTAAATTGCCATATAAACATAAACTATTTATAATGATAAAAATAAAATAGGTGAAAGGATATTTGAGGATTATGAGAGAAATAGGAGAAAGACAACAAATTGTGATACAAGAATAAAATATGTAATGAGAAAAATGATGAGAAAGAGCCATAGGACCAATTTTTTTAATTGGATCATTCTGACAAGAATATGTTACAACAGATCAAATAGATCAGACATTTTGGGTAGCAAGTATTTACCTTTCACCATGGATTTATTTAATTGTTGGTAGTCAATGCATAACCACAACATGCCATTCTTTTTCTTCACAAACAACCTTTAGGCTCCCCATGGTGACATGATGGATCTGATATATCCCTTATTCAACATTTCTTTTAGATATAGCTCTAACTCTACCAGCTCCGACATGGTCATGTGATATGAAGTTTTTGAAACTTCCATTGAACCGAGAATCAACTCAATGGAGAAATCAATTTTCATCCCAGGTGGAAATCTTGTCACTTTATCCTGAAATACATCATTGAACTACTCCAAAATGGGGTGGGTTTCCATTGTGACTCATTGTTTTCTAGCATGCTAGTCACTTGCACCACATATAGGGCACATCCCTTCATGTTGCATTTCTTAACTCGTCGCACTAAAATTTCGCTGACTGAGATAGGATTTATCAACCCTTATAGTATTATTTCCATGCCTTCATTGTTGAGGCACTCCATGACTTATTATAATAGTCCACTTCAATTTTGTGGGAAACCAGCTAATCCATACCTATCAACACATCATATGAACCGAGTGGTAGCAAATTGAAGGATGTTGTAATGGGGATGTTGTGTAGCTCTAGGTGGCATGAATTCACCAATTTCTCCACCTTCTACTTGATTCCCATGGCTAGTTGGAGTAGCCACAACTTTGCATGAGGATTATTTTGCAAAGAACACTTCCCTGCAATTTCTCAGCTTATATAGCTGAAATTAGAACCTAGATCAATTAACATTGAAATAGGTTGGTTGGTAACCTTACCTTCCATTTTTATCATTGATGCTTGATGACATTCTTTCCTATTATCCAATGCCACATAAATTTGAGCTATGCTCTGAGCCACGTCATTCACAGTTGTTGCCTCTTGGACATTATACAATTGCTTCTTGTTATGTTATTGGTGAGTAAATTCAATCAACATGTGGTTCTCTCCAAATCCCCAACATTGTAATTTCGTTCTCCTAGGCATATTTACCACTTCTCTTGTCTTTTTATTAGGCTGATCTCTACTCATGGCGGTGGAATTTAACTAGAATTAACCTTTAGTAGGTGTGACGAACTTGAAATTTTTCCCCATTTTCTTATTTCGTACAAATTTTGGTCCTTTCCCTTAAAACTAGATTTATCCTTCTTTCTCCAATTCGTTTATAATTCGGCCCTATGTTTGGACTAATCATAGAAATACTTGGCCTTTCATATGGTGTCCTTGGCTCATTGAATTCAATCTTGTCTTGGTAGGATTGTGGCAACCGACTGAGGTACCTTTGAATCTTTATCTTATTGTCCTTGATATATGGCACATACCTCAACATCTCCAAAAATATGTTAGTGTAAGCATGCAAGGTAAGTTGTCCCATTTTATGCTCATGGAACTCTTTAATCTTGATATCATAGTACCTCTTATACAAGTACTTTTTTCTTAAATCTATAGAATTTTCTCCATGTTAGTTATTTCTCTCTAACGCTTTTGAAATTTCTCAAATCTTCCCACCACATATTAGTTTTTCCCTTCAAGTTGAAAATGGCTAACCTGACCTTCATGTTTTCAAAGCAATCATGAACTTTAAAGTATTTCTTAAAACCTAACAACTAGGCTTCTACTTCTTCACTCTTCTTAATTTCACCACAAAGGCATGGAGCTTTTCTTTCTTGAAATCCTCTAATATTGAGGTCTTCTTTCTCCTTTGTTGGTGGCATCTTCTTGTTTCAACACTAAACAACTGATCATGGCCATTTGTCTCTCTTCATAGAGTACTGAGTGGGATTTCTCCCCTCACTGTGTCTTCATTGGCTTGCTTGTGCCTTTTCCTTTATTTTCTTCCTTCTTTTTCATTGATTTCCAACCCAAGCTTCTGGATTTTATATGGAAATTGCTTGTATTTGTGCCTGCCTCGATAGCTGGTGTTGGGATAATGTTACTTTTTCCTTTGCGGATCTGACAATTTGTGCAAATATCATTGCATTCACTTCTAGTTACCTTTCTTGTGCTCTAGAAATGTTTTCATTGTTTTCCTTGCATTTTCTTAACTCAACTCTTACAGTCTTGAAGGTATCCATCCAATTAGGGGAATTTTCTTCTGACCTCTTTCCAACTGAGTCCTATTCATTATCATGATGGGTTTTGTCCATGCTATAATATACCATTTTGCTTCTCATTCCTCTAACATCAGTTGTAATTTGCATCTTCTTATGTTTTGTCACATAGATACATAATTGCTAGCTCAATAGAAATATATTAACTCATCACCATGGAATGTCAACACTTAGAATGCAGATCTAAAGTTGTTCACAAAATCAAACCCCATATCAATTATACATTCTAGAAAACAAAATGACATATCATCAATCTATTAAGGCTAACAATCATATCAACTGTAAGTATAAAAGAAAAACATATAACAATTAAGTTATCATATTAAATTTTATCTATTTTGTATGAGCCTCTTCAGGTCCAAGTTTGAACCTTTGCTTTGATACCACTTTGTAACCACCTCCCACCCCCTTGTGCCATCCCAGGCTCTGGGATGGTTACCTGCTTGTTTTGGCTTGACCTCTAAGGTATGTTATGGAGATGGGGTTACATAACCTCTTTTTCTCAAGTCTTCTAATTATTAAAACTAATTCCACCATTACAATGAGCTCATCAAGAGCTTTCTAATGATATAATTTTTACCTCAATATGAGTCTAAGATAGAAATTTATGCCCATTAGAATTTCAGCCTTATTACAAAAGGCCATGTCATCGATAAGTTCCACATGGAATCCTCGTGGTGCCACACCATCACTAGGTGGGGCCTGTAGGGTACCCATGCCCTCTTGTTCTAGTTGTTGTGTTAAAAGTATGAGGTAATTGGTCAAGGGCCAATGGTTGAAGGTTGATAAGAGCCCTTCAACACTATGCCCATTAGCATCAGGCTCATCGCCCACAAGCTTATCTTCCTACACTCATCATACCCCAATGTCTCAATGCTCGACAACCTTGCCTCATGGTCCACCTGATACATATCATATTGGGTCAATTTTCAGTTGTGGATTCATCTTCATGACTTTTCCATAGTCCACTAGCCTGAGAACCCAATAGGGTCCATCTCCTTACGCCATGTTAGGGCGGGTTTTTCTCTACTTAACTCCTTTGAAAGTTGATGGCTCGAGGCTTGAAAGCTCAATACAAACCACCCTAATATACATCCACCTCAGCCCCAACATATGTCACCTCAAAAACTGGGAAAGAAAAAATTTAGGGGCTAAATTTTGCATATCGGCTAATTTTCCATGCTTTTTCCAAAAAAGAGACTTGCCAATTTCCATTTTTTCTAAAAATGATTCACCCAAATTTTATAGGATTTTTTTTTGTATCTTAAAAATCACAAGAATTTATAGATATATATAAAATCATTAGGAATATGAACATTTTTGTAAGAAAATAATTAAACATTTTGTATGTTGCATATTAGGAACATGTAAGATTTGCCAAGGTTTGTACACTTTAAGATAAATTTCCATCCTTAAAATTTTCCCTACATTAGGGTTTATTAGTCTCCTTGTGCACATATGTTTTGTGGTTGATGGCTGATATCGGACCCTTGGCATCAATTTTTTGCAAATATTGGTTCTTGTATTGACCCCAGGGGTATGATGGAATGATGGGGCCCACTAGTCATGGTTTCGATGGGGAAAGGTTCCAACATCAACCCCTTAGTGTCAGACTCCTCCCATACATACATATATTAAATCCTTTAGTTCCGTTAGTCTCGAAAACCTATATAAAAATTAAGTTGTGGGGTGTTAATAAAACAAGGAAGGGTGACCACCCCACACCAATTTCTCGAGCATTGTGACCCATGTGCATGATGCCTTGAAACTTAAATTTATAGGTATTAAGGCTCAGAGCTCCCTTGAGGTCTCGAGACCTCAAATTTTGGTGTGTGTGTGTCAAAGGGGTGAATGCCTTGAGTTCCATTTTTGTGTGATGATCAGTGATAGAAGTAGAGGCCCCAAAATGTACTAGTGTCATAAATAAGAAAAGGGGCATGGTCCAAATGCCAACTTCACTCAAGATTTCAATGATGCTTGAGGGGAACTGTACCAATCACTCCCACTCTACTGACCTCTCATTGGTTGGTTAAACATACTCATAGGCATGTAATACATCAATTAACCAAACATGAAATGCACAAATTTATAATTTGGTCATAAACATAATGTTGGATAAGACAATCCAAGCTAACTGGGCACACACATGTGGCCTTTGATAAAACACAGTGTTGAGTGACACATGCCAACCTAATTGAGCATTATTATACAATTTCATATCCCAACCATGAATTAAAACATTGAACAAAAAATTATAATATCTCATTACAACTATAGACATACAAGATATCTAGCTAGTCACAAGTATACAAAAACTTCACAATTCAATAATTTATTCACATTGATAAACACACAAGATCTTCCACTAGCTATAAATGTAACAAGGAAAATCTCAGTATATAATACAAATATGCATATGAAATTTATACTCATTTATGTATCTTAAGATGGCTGGAAATTGAAGGAGGAACTTCCACTCTCTAGCCAACCATAAGCTAGCTACACCTTAGTTTTTTTTTTTTTTGACCACCCCCAAGCTAGACCCAAAGTGTAATGGGATGCTTGCTCAAGGGATATTTCACACCAATGCATAGTAAAAACTCAAGAGATGGAGCAGTTGGTTTATCAATTTCCCTCTAGGAGTAAGCACCATAGCGACTCACTTACTTTATGAGCCTATTCATAGGGCTTCACCAAGGGTCCATGTGGGGTATTGCTTAGTCTAGGATATTGAATCCACTTTCTAGATGGTTTATTATCTCTCCAACAAGCACCACGGTGACTCAAATTTCCCTATCTAGGTTTTCAATCAGTGATACAAGAACCACAGTGGTTCAGTCATCCACTAAGCCTCCTATTGACCACTCAGGGATAGATACAATCTAGTTTCCTCAAGCACAAAATCGCAGGGAATAACACCCAATGATACAGAGCACAGTGCTCAACAATCAATTCCAACACTACTTGAACATATTTTCCATGACTCCATCAACTCCACACATTCCATTATCAGTAACCAATGGTCTCTCCATGTTCCATGGAGAGTTCAACAAAAACAATGGAAAAGTAATAGAGAGGGATTCCACCAACCATCTCACAACATGTTCCTTTCTTCCTTGACATTTTCCACTGCTCTCCTCATATTTTTCAACTATTGTCATCCTTTCTTGCATCTGTTATCTCTTGGCCTTTCACTCTACCTTGTTCTAACCCTTCCATCCCCATCCTTTTTCCACGAGAGGGATGGGGATGGGTACGGTCTTGTGCCCACACCACCTAATCCCATCTCATGAATTTATATTAGTGAATTTGGTTGATTGGCTTGCAATGACATCCAAAATTTAATGCAGGTGGCTCTCGATTCTTTGAGGCACACAACCTGCCTTTCCCTCACATTGTGGATCATGAATTTATGTTAGTGAATTTGGTTGATTGGCTTGCAATGACCTCCAAAATTTAATGCGAGTGGCTCTCGATTCTTCAATGCACAAAACCTACCTTGCCCTCATACTATGGATCCATAGTGTCTCTCTCTTGAAGCCAATCATTGAATTAACATGCACTTTTCAAGTTTTTACAAAGTTTTTTTTTAGCCAACAGTGGATATCACGCTAGCAGTACAGTTTTTTTTTGTTAGTTTTCCCTCTTCCTGTTATTCCTAAGAATCAAGGAAGAGATACAAATTCAACATAATCATTACAGAGAAACTCCCAAAGGAGTAGTACAAAAGAAACTCACAAAAGATCATCATGTCAATGAGATTTGAACCTAATTGGTGATGAGGTTATCATTAAACCCTCC
Source organism: Pinus taeda (assembly GCA_000404065.3). Taxonomy (NCBI): domain Eukaryota; kingdom Viridiplantae; phylum Streptophyta; class Pinopsida; order Pinales; family Pinaceae; genus Pinus; species Pinus taeda. The sequence continues at coordinate 127,205 of APFE031639619.1, read as the reverse complement.
CAACCACCTAGGCTACAATCAATAGACATACACTAGTAGTACATTGTTATATTTACAACCATGGGATCAAATAAAAAGACTGTTACAATCCTTATGAAAAAGAGTTCCTTTGTTGGAAAGGTTCCAATCACATAAATTGTGATATACCAGGAAAATGACATAAAGCATGAAAAAATTACAAATTCCTGAGTTTCGGTGCACTTATATTAGTTGACATGCCATGAGTGACAGGGATATTGTTGTCAATAACTGTATATCCTATCGAACCACAAAAATTCAGTAGAAAGGTTCCATATCGGCCTCAATTTTGGAAACGTTTTTCTTTGTTTCATCTTTTGGCCGATATACCAATATTAAGGTATCATGGTTCCTCTTCAAGAATATATACTAGCCTTGACAGTTTGGTGATGATTCCCTTAGTATTCCCATTCTGTTGATATCTGTATCCCATTTCCATTGTTGTCATACAATGGGAAGACTAAAATGAAATATCCCTGTCACCTATTATCTGTCATATCGACGATCACCATCTCATAATTTATTTGAGTTTGTAGAACCACTGGTATATTGATATCACTGACTGCCAATACCGGATATCATTGACCACTCCATGACATGAAGTAATGAGAAAATGTATGTTAAATGTTTCCATCATATTGGGGTGGATCCATATAGATTTATGAAGTCTTGGTGGATTACCCATATACCAATATATCAATAGTGCTTGGGTTATAACACTTCATCATATGCATTAAGGTAGTTTTATCCCTAGGTGATAAGAAATTGACATTTTGGTGTTTGTAGAGGCTTATTGTTTAAGTTCCCGATGAGTGATCTGCTCAAAAGGAGGGGGAAATAAGGAGTCTATCATGAAGATGATTAGAAATTATCAAGGGAGGTCATCGGTTTGGTATTAGAGTGCCAAGAAATTGGGTATAGAATGAGAAATTGATTTAAATAAATATGTATTTTAACAAGCTATTGAAGAAATTGCAAAATAGGTAAGATCTCATTTCCAAGTGAAATTAGATAGAGGTGGATATAATGGAAATGGTACATATAACTACAAGGTTAGGATATTAGATGAGGTGGAGGTGCAAAAGGCTTTGAGATGTGGAACAAAAAGTATGTGCAGATCTAGATAAAATTTTGGTAAGTATTCATGTATTTTGAAGTTAACTCTAGCAAAGGAAATTATTGGTTGCAAATAAGCTTTAAGAGCTAGTAAAGCAAGGTGAATTTGATGACATGAATTTTGTAGTGTAAAAATATCAGAAAGGAAAGAAGATAAATATTTGATGAGGTATCAGAGGTAATGTAGATGTTATAATTTTTGCAATTAAAAATCTAAGAAGAGACACGTTTACAGGATAAAATTTGAAAGAGATATCCATGTATGTCGTGACACATAAATAACAACTAAAAAGAAGAAGAGTGACAAAAAACCCTTACAATAGAGGAGTTGAAAACAAATTCCAGTTGAGGTTGGAGGTAAGGAGGACAATGAAAGTCCTTAGGAGTGTGATTATAGAAGCCTAAAGGAGCAGAGGAATCTCATAGGATTCTAGAGAAGGGAAATGATGATACCAAAATGCCAAGTTCAGAAGAGAAGCTTGGTGAGGTATTTTGTAGCAAGGTGAAAAATACTTGTTATTGTAGAGGCTACATGCATCCTATAGTGATCATGGAGGAGTTCACATGAATGATGATGACTATGAACAGTAAATTGTAGGTTTTAGAAGGAAGTTGCAACAAAGTGGAAGGAATTTCCAAATCAAATGGTAGGAAGAAGATAAATGACGAAGAATTAAAAAGAAAAATAATTTAGTTAAAAGAATAGCTTAGTGTGATGAAGGTGCCATTGAAGAGAATTGGAAAGGAATATAAATGTGGATGGAAATTGAAGAAGGAGGTCAAATGTCCTATTGTGAAATAATATGTAATGAAATTCATGAATATATTGAAATTCTGGTTATATAAAAAAGAAAATTTTAGTGGAACTACATTTGGACAAAGATCCATGAAAAAGGAAGAAGGATTTCACATTTGTGAACTAGATTAGGGAGAAATTCTTGGAGGAGATGATGAGGAAGATGAGAGACCTGATAGGTTTTTCATAGAGTACTTAAGGAGTGTTGAATTGAAGCAAAAACAGAGGATGTGTGAAGCATCTATAGAGACCCATATGTATCATGATTTTGAAACTAAGAATTTATGTGTGAATGTAGGTTGTACAAGTAATGAAGATGTATAGCCTATGAGATATATGATAAGGGAAGATGAGGAATTTCCTCATGAAGGAATTATTACATAGTATTTTGTCACACCTCTTATTCACTTCTTGTTCCATATCCCAAAGGGCCAAAACATTGACAATTTTGCATCATATCCATCATGTTATACAAACCAAAACCTCCCTAAAGAATCAAAGGAAAACTGCCCTGAATCCATTTTGAAGAAGCTTAACTAAAAACCTAAATTTTAGCATCAACATGTTTTGCTCCACTGCCTGACTATGTTGATGGCAGGTTGCACATTTCTACCATAGTGTTACCAACGCAGTTTTTGATATGAGAACTTGTGTTGAACCTCTTCTGGTAGGTTTTCCCAAACTGGAGGAGAAGCTTCGTGCACTAGAACCTTCAAGAACAAAGAGATGGATATTGGTTATTTTTGATATGGTCAAGCTCTCCCATTTGGACCTCTTGATCTTAACATCATGGGCTTTCCCCTTGAGATGTGGACCTTCCTCCCTCTTTTGTGCATCCCTAACTACCTCTCCCTTCTTATAAATTCACTCCCTTCCATCCCCAAATGTTTGGTCATCGATTGTTGCATCCCTATGATGAGATTATGCTTACATGCTACCCATTCTAACTTGGAGGAGTGCTTGAAGAGTCTTTTCTTGGACTTGGACACCCACCAAGAGGAGGTCTCCAACTTCAAGGCCTAAGTTATATGCTTCCCTTTTTAGCTTATTAATATATACAACTAATGTTCACTTTCCATAATTGTGTAAATGTTTATGATTTTTGCTTAATATTCCTTGATCTATTAAGTAGTTTATGTTTGATGTATGCCATATATGCTCTTGTATCTTCCATAGTTATTAGATCTTCCTCGCAGGTACCCAGACGTGAAGAACAAGGAGCGAGGCCTGAAGTTAAAGAATCAAAGTCATCTCTAATAGGATTGAGCGATTAGCATCATAGCGAGGTAGGCCACTCTCTCTCTACATTTGTTAAACATAATCTAGGAAAGTGTATGTTAGTTTGTTTAGTTTGTTGCTAGACCCACTCATTGGGCTACAGGGATCGCCTCTATCTATATAGGGGTTTTACCTTCATAAAAAATGGCCACTCCACTAGGGAAGATATAGCCTCTTCAATCTATTTTATTGATTTGGTCTTTTGATCACTTTGATTGACCATTGAGTTCTCAGTTAGTTTGAGCCTGTATAGGTCTGCACATTCACTAATTACCACCTTAGAGTGCTGAGTTTGGATTTTTTTTGAAATATTTTTTCCCTATATTCCTCGCTCAGCATGAGTTTTATCAGTGACAGTCGAGAAGAAACCGCATTTTTTTACCTGTAAAGTCACTTTGGAAACCTTGTCTTCCACTGTTTACCCACACTGAAGACCAGCATAGGTTTTTCTATGAAAAGTAGTGCTGGCAACACAGGTTTTTCTATGAAACGTAGTGCTGATGACCCCGTCAGCATGGGTTTTGCTATATAAAGTAGCGCTAATCCTTGAATGTGATAATTTTTAGGGTTTCTCTATCAAAATCTAGTGTGTCTTGGCCCCTGAGGTCTTTTCCCATCTTGTTTGCTTGGATTTGTCAGTGTTTTTGATTGATTGTCTTGACTAATTTGTAAAATTTGTCTCATTGGCTTTGAATTGAAATCTGATTGAGTTCTAGGGTTTCTAATCAGTTGGTCATCGCTTCTTGCTTGTTGGTTTCATTGAGATGATGTTTTTTCTTATTGGTTGAGTGTTTTTTTCTATGGAAATCATTAGAAACATCGTTTTGCATTTGTTTTAGCTTGTCTTTCAAAATTTACTTTTCATGAAAATGCATTAGATTAGTTGCATTGAAAAGTTATTTTTTGAGATTCATCATTGAAAATAGATCACATTTTTCAGTGATTGAAAGCTAAAGACTGTATTAGGTGCATCAAATCATTCAAAACGAAAAGAAAAACATAATTCATATAAGTGCATCTTAGTAACATAAAATCATTTTGCTTTAGACAAAGTTGCATTTATGATAGTGAAAAGTGAAATTCATTTTTACTTTTGGCATTGCATTTGGAAGATGAAAAATAAAGTTAGTGGAGGCATGTTCTTTGATGGATTCCATTGTTTATTGCATTGATTGATTGAACTCTCTTCCCTTGCTAGTATAGCATTCATCAAAGTGAAAAGTTTTTTTTTCATATAGTTGCATTTTAGGATCCAGGTGATATAATTTGAGCCCAAAATTGAAACATAATTCAAGAAGAACATTAAAATTTATTGAATTAACCGAAGGATAATTTGGAACTTAACACAAAAATTTATAGGTCTAGACTAGAGACATGTTCCGACATCTATAAACCTAGAAGATGTCATTATCTGCCAACATTGTATCCTAGGGGTGAAATCGCATTCCATATACAAAAGTATATAGGAGGTTCTCCAGTACTCTCGGGTATATCAAAGTCACTCCAGTATGGAAAGTATACGAGAATGCTCTCATTGAATGGTTATGCATTAGACAGTGCTAACACAAACTTGTGCTCCCTGTATCATTGTGTATATATTGGGATACCCCACTAGGTTGCTCTCCTTTAGCCACAAGTAACCAAGTCAGCTACATTGTAAATGTGATACACCAAACACAACATTCAGGGAGATTGGCCGTCGTATGTTGAGTCCTTGGTTTTAGCTAAGGTGTATATTACGGTTCACAGATACTTGGTAAACCCTCTTGCCTAGCTTATCCCTCTTTGATTTATTTTTGTTAATTTCTAAAATAAATTAATTGACTGCAAAACTACATCCTTCCTCTGGAAATTCTCCTTAGTAGATATTAGGTTGATACTGATGGCAACATTCCCTGAGTCTACCAGTCAAGGAAACCCCTCAAATGGGAATCCTAGTTCTTTTCCTTCTTTTGTAAATATTGGTGCTACCTATATGGAAACATTGTCCCTTCTGGATTGACCATTGGTCTGCCAGTTTGGTTATTTTCGACCTCGGTGATTCTGAGTGTCCAAACTACTTTTCAACCGAGTTCTCCTCCACCTGAATAACATCAACCTCAACTTGTTCCTAAAGTTGACCCCTCACCTTCTTCACTTATTTGTTCACCTATTTCTTCACCTCATTCTTCCTCTTCTCCTGGTGAAAGTCTGGATTCTAGTAACCAAAAAGCTAAGAAGAAGAAGCAAAATAAGCAACGCCGAAACCAAACAACCATTGTTACAGATGCAACTGATGTAGAAAAATATTCCAATTAGCCCGAAAAAGTGAAATTCCCTTGCATGTTATGTAAGGGTGACAACCTTCTTAGAAATTATCCTGATATTCCCAAAATCTTATAAGTGTGGTCCACTGGTTCACATCGACCTTTGTCATTAGGCTTTGGAGTTCATGCTGATGACAAATGCTCAGCTAGTAATAGTAAAGCTCATGGGAAAAAGGGAAAAGTCTATTTTCTTTGTAAGTTGTGTGAAGATAATCATCGCATTCACCTTTGTCCTCTTATGGATAAAGTTTCCAAAGAGTTGGAAAACCTTACTGCTTCCTAGCCTCATCTTCCAATTGGTTATCGAAATCTTTCCCCTGATCCTCCACTAGTTGATCCAGTGATTGATCAAAATTCATCTTTAGTCCACCCTGCTCTCTCCGAAAGTGAGTCTCGTGAGCCCATTATCGACCAAACATTGGTTGAGAAAAATATATACCTAAGTCCACCTTCAATTAACCATACCTTTCAAGTAGAGAGTGAACCTCGTACCACTCAGGTTCTTCTTGTGTCTTCAGTTTTGAATGAACTGGAGGGAAATCCTCCTATTCCCGAGGTGCATAAGAGCAATTATCTTGTTCCCATAGCACAAGAGGGAAACTATCACGTTCCTACGACACCCCATCTAAGTAGTTTAGTAAATTATTTTGATTGGATTCAACTGGTAGGATATCGTCTTCCATCTTATGTACCTTTCTAGATTACAATACAATATTACAATATGGTCGTACCTAGCACAGTCATAAATGAGGGCACATCTGTTAGCATTCTGTCCTCAACTCCTTCGCAAGCTTTAGGTTCTCCTCAGCTTCTCCCTGTCACCCAAAATCTGTTATATTTTAATAGAGGAACCAATCAACTGTTATGGATCCTTCCTAAGTTACCTATTAATTTGGGAGGAAAGACTGTCTATATAGATGTGATGGTTGTCCAAGGTCCTTTATATTTTAATCTACTCCTTGGTCGTGACTATGTTTATGACATGAGATCTTTTGTATCTTCTCTCTTTCATGTGATGTGTTTCCTGCATGAAGGAAGAATTGTGATCATTGATTAGCTTACATTCATTGCTCCTGAATCAACCCCCAATCAAGCATCATCCTGAAATGGTTCTTATGTGTAAGCGATATCACCCCCGCCACAAGTTAATTATGTGGCCACCTATTCCATGCCCACATCTACTGATGATCCAGTAGGTGATGTTGTACATCATGTACTGGGGGCATTGGAGCCCAATTTTTCCATTGGATCCATGGACATGTATCCCTTCCAGAGTGTTTTTCTCCCATCTGATGAGAACCTCTTGGAAACCATGGCCTCTTTTGGTTTGTGATCAAGGGCTTGGAGAAGAGTTCCTTGTCTTGTGTTAAGTTCGTTAAAAAATGAAACAAGGGCCACGAGGATAGTTATTTTACTATTTCAACCTCATTAAAAAATGAAATGGGTCCCCATGAGGGTAGTTCTTTTACTATGTCAACCTAGTTAAAAAATGAAATAGGTGTTATGAGGATGGTTCCTTTACTTGTGTCAAGCTCAGTAAAAAATGAAAGAAGGTGTCATGATCATGGTTCTTTTCCTATGTCAATCTTGTTAAAAATGAAACAAATCCCCTTCCAATTAGAGTCTTTGATTAGATCTCGTAAAATCCCAGTCAAATCTTTCACTTGATCTCATAAGTGAACCTTCATTCCATCCTCCTGTTAATAACTAGTAGTATACTTAGGTGAACGAAATGAAGCTTGGGGGCATGTACCTCGAATTGATTCATTATGATGGGGGCATTAAAACTTATCTCAAGCATAGTTTATCTTTGTTTCAAGCTTGTATAAAAATGAAACCAAACCCAAACATAGTTTTTTTTTTCAAGCTTGTGAAAAAATGAAACCATCTTCAAGTACACTCAAGCATAGTTTCCTAGGTTTCAAGATTGTGTAAAAATGAAACCATTCCCACTTTACCTCTCGTGATTTCCATTTATTAGCCTATTTTTGCTATATGAGCCTTGATATTTTCATTCCATCATCACCATCTCTTTGGTCAATCATATGCTTTCACTTGGTTTTTTTACCCTTGCCTGAGGAACACCTACGATGAGTGGTATTATTAGCCATCCTATTGACCTTTACATTTTTTGAGCAGTTCCATCATGACCAGAAGCAATGCTATCCTTTTATACCACTCATTCTTCCAGGTGGAGTCATCTTTCAGATCTTTTCTGACTCTTGAAATATGAAAAGATTGTCGAGCACTTGTCTTTTTCAAACTCGTAAAAGTAAATTAAAAGACATCTACTTAGTATAAGTTTAATTGTCTTCAGGACTGAGATAGACTATTGTATGAAAAAGGAATACCTTAGTCGAACACATCTAAGAAGTTCTCTTGGATATAGTTTTCTAACTTTTCGGGTTCAAGAGAAGATTTATGAAAAGGGACCTTTGGAGTTTTATTTTCCACTTCTTTTTCAAACTTTCTAAACACGAAAAATATGTTGAGTTTCTCCTCTGTCGAACTTGTAAAAATAAAATGACGCAGGACTTGTCACCATGATGAGACCAAGTTTCTCCTTCCTAGGGCTCATAAAAATTACTAGGATGGATTCATCTGAAGGATGAAATTATATGGCAAACATATGTTATCCCGTTCAAGCTTGCGATAAAAAATATATGTAGTACTCACCAAAAATGGTGGGGAAAAAGGTGAAAGTGATCATCTCTTGTATTTTGTAAAGGCAACATGTCTCTCTTGAACATGATACTCACCTATTTCTCATGTTAGGTTTGGGACATCCTCACTTAGTCACTTGCCTTCCTGGGTTTTGGAAATCCATTTTGCCTCTCATCTAATTATACCACTTCACCATCATGACCTTTGATCATATGTTGAGTCCAATGCTACTAAAATCCAGAGTTGTGTCACCAATATGTTCAAGAAAAGTCCTATATGTAGTTCTTTACTACTTATACATTGTCTGACTTTTTGCCATAGTCCCAGATCACTTATCCACTCTACTACATCTTTTGTTTCATGTCAATGATGTGGGATTCATTATGGCCCTCCTTCTATGGATCACTTCCTGTCGACTTCAGCTCATTATTCAGGAAGATGATCTAGAAACTCCCTTCCAGTATCTTAGAGCTTGCATTCCTCAATGGTAATTTCTTCGCATTCGACGACAGGTTTACATCATTGAACTTTGATTGAATGATTCCATTGGTGTTCGACATCAACTTCATTATTCACATTCGTGGATTGTGTTGATTGTACCTTGAGAGCCATTGTCATTATTGATGGTTTCTCTCATGCCTGTTAATGTTTATATCATTGACCGTAATAATGTGGTTTTGTATCATGTTCGACTTCGACACATATATTCACATGTTAGAATTCATACATTGATAAGTTCGAGATAGAGTGCAAGACCCTAGATTTTGTCTGATAAAATCCAGGTTGCATGGAGTTATGAGTTATTCATGATTGTACACATGTTTCCTCTCGATGGATGGCTACAACCATACCATGGGTCCATATTCATGATCCTCTCTATTTGGATGGTTGTGACCATATCGAGGATCCTTACACATGATCTCTTCTATTCAGATGGTTGCGTCCATACCGTAGATTCATGTATTATTAGATGTCTATTCATGTATCATTAGGCATGATCATCAGAGATGTCAGATATGTACATGTATATGTATATTCTTGACTTGCAGGTCTCCTAACGATGTTGTTCTTGTCCTTGCACTAACTTGTAAAGCATCTCAACCATCACTCCTTGTTCCGCATTCATGCTTTAGGGGCATTTTTTACACAATATTTTGTCACACCTCCTGTTCACTTCCTATTCCATATCCCAAAGTGCCAAAACATTGACAACCGTGCAGCGTATCCATCATGATATATAAACCAAAACCTCCCTGAAGAATCAAATGAAAACTACCTTGAATCCATTCTGAAGAAGGTCAACTAAAAACCTAAATTTTAGCATCAATGCATTTTGCTCCACTGCCTACACGTGTTGATGGCTAGTTGCACAGTTCTATCCTAGCATTGCCAATGTGGGTTTTGATATGAAAACCCGTGCTAAACCTCTTCTAGCAAGTTTTCCCAAACTGGAGGAGAAGCTTCGTGAATTAGAACCTTCGAGAACATCGAGCTGGATACTGGTTGTTGTTGATATGGTCAAGGTCTCCCATTTGAACTTCTTGATATTATCATCATGGGATTTCCCCTTGAGATGTGTACCTTCCTCCCTCTTTTGTGGATCCCTAACTCCCTCTCCCTTCTTGTGAATTCACTCCCTTCCATACCCAAATGGTTGGTCATTGATTGTTGCATCCCTATGCTACGATTATTATTACATGCTGCCCATTCTAACTTAGAGAAGGAGTGTTTGAAGAGTCTTTTCTTGGACTTGGACATCCACCAAAGGATGTCTCCAACATCAAGGCATAGGTTGTATGCTTCCATTTTTAGCTTATTACTATATACATCTGATGTTCACTTTCCATAATTGTGCAAATTTTTATGCTTTTAGCTTAATATTCCTTGATCTATTAAGTAGTTTATGTTTGATGTATGCCATATATTCTCTTATATCTTGCATAGTTATTTGATCTTCCTTGTAGGTACTCAGACGTAAAGAACAATTAAGGAGCGAGGCCTAGAGCGAAAGAGTCAAATTCATATCTAAAAGGATTGAGTGATTAGCATCAGAGCGAGGTAGGTCACTCCCTCTCTGCCTTTGTTAAACATAAGCTAGGAAAGTGTATGTTAGTTTGTTTAGTTTGTCGCTAGACCAACTCATTGGGCTAGAGGGATCACCTCTGTCCATAGAGGGGATTTACCTTGAAAACAAGAATAAGAGGAAAGACAATAGTCTTATGATAGAATTAGGAAATGTATATTTTGAAGAAGAGTTGATTTTTTTTGAAGAATGGCTAGAAACGCACAAGATTGATGAATATGGCATGGAGCTTGTAGATAAAGAAAGGAATATGATAAAAAGTATGAGAATTGGAAAGTACTTAGGTACAATAAAAAATTGATTTGGATGAAGAATTAGAGTTCTTGGAGGAATGGTTAGTAGATACCAAGATGGATAAATGATACACCTTAATAGAAGATCCAATTGAAAAGACAAAAGGAAATAAAAAATGCATAGTAAACATGAAGATATGGAATTTGAAGAAGGAGCAATAATCTGGAAACACAATGAAAAGAGTGAAAATGCTATGTAATCAATTGAATATAAAATAGAAATTTTGAGGAGAAGTGAATGCTTACAAAAATATGTCAAACTATAACACTAAGGACAAGCAAGTTGTGTTGGAAAACATTCTTGTGAAAGAGAATGAGGTTGAGTGTCATAGATAGAATATTAGTTGTAAAATACCATTTTTATGTACAGGAAAAGAAAAAAATAAAAATTATTTCAAAAAATGGAAATGGAGAAGGAAACTAAGAACATTAATTTCTTATGAAGTAGCACATGTGGATAAGGATGGAAAAGCTACAAGAAATGAGTTTGAAGTTATGATGACCAAGGAGCAAGTGAGAAATCCAAAGAAGAAATTGCAGTTGGAAGGTATGAGTTGGTCATTGTAAGTTTTTCCATTTGATAAGAGGCTAACATCATATGAAGCTGAAATGATTGTTAGACAACATATGGGAAAATTGATAAGATTTAGAAAGAAATTTATCATCACACCAATTTGTGAAGTAAAGAATGAAGGAATAAAAAGAGTTTTTCATAACTCTTCCCCATCAAGGCAATGTTGAGATGTTATCAATTGTATGGAAGCTTAACATTCATTAGGATAAGTATGGTCTCACAAAAGGAGACTATCCTCAGAAAGGTTTGAATGACATAAGGCATGGTAATGCAGAAATATAGAGCAAGGAGTATGATTTTAGAATTGATGAAAGAATAATTATTTTAAAAGTCAGGAAGAGTCCACACAATTTTGAAAGAAAATATGGAGAGATGAAAGCCTTACAGAGGTATCGGCATAACAAAGAGAGAAAATACACTACAAGATTATGGATTGATGAACATTTGAATCTCAGGAAAGAAATCATGGAGTAGAAGTTCAAATTATTGGAAAGACACTTATACCAACTAGAGATGTTGAATGGGTATGCAACAACTATATAAACAATAATGAACATTAAATTTTTGTGCATAGAAGTACAATAGAAAATGGAAATCAAAATCAATATTAAAAATATAATAGAGTAATGATAAAACTATAGAAATAATATTAGTATTAGTATTATTAATAGTAATAAGAGTATAGTTTTAAAAGTATTAATAGTACAAATTTCAGTTAAATAGTTAAGATTTAAGAATATTAAGGAAATAGTATTAATATTAGTATTAAGAAACTATCCTAGAATATTAATAAAACTATTATAAGTATTAATCATAGAGCTGAAAAAGATAAATTATCAATAAATTAGAATAATATTCATGTTAAATTAGTAGGTAAATATTTATTGTTATTAATAAATGAGATTTAATATTATAGCCAAATTAATAGGTTGATATATTAATATTGAAGGAGGATTATAATCATACATAGGTTAATACCAAACTAAAATCCTAATGGTTAAGAAAAGGAAACCTGAAAAAGTGAAGGCCATGCCTTAGAAACAAGGGGAAAGGTTAAATTATAACCTAGAAGAGAAAAAGGCGAAATAAATAACCAAGGAATCTCATAATGAGGGTGCAAAGGTGATGGATAGAGGTAAAAGTGTAGAAGTATAATTTTGAAAGAGGTGGACGGGATAGAGATTACAAGGGAAGGGAAGGGATATGGAAAAAAGGGTTGGAGGGGAGGTGCATAAAAAGGGAAGTGGAAAGAAGAAGAAATATAAGATTCATGCCAAAGGAGGGGACGAGATAGGGAGGGAAAGGAGAAATAGGAAGTAGAAGGGAAGGTTGTGACGAGGCTCATCAATAAGTACATCATAAGGGTCATAATGTCATCCTCCAGCTTTAGAGCTATCTCTTTCTCGCATTTATTACAATTTTTGTTATACTATGCTTAGTGAGAGGGGTAAAAGATGTTTTTCTATGTCATGTAGGAGGTCAGAGCTCCCTAATGTGGCCTAATATGGTTTAATTGTAGGAAATCGAGCATTTTTATATGATTTCCATGCAAGATCTCAAAGTAGACAATAAGGAGAGATTCTAGGAGGTTTTCCACCTCCTTAACTCCTTCAATCAACTAAGATCACCACACTCTCTCTCATCAACTCGAGGTCATTGGCAGCCAAGAAATATGAGTTCATTGGTAGCCAAGCAAGTGTAGTTAAAGAAGATCAGGATACACCCTTCTCGACTTTTGGGAGACAAACATTCCTATTTTCTAGGGAGTTGTTAGTAGATACCCTCTTGTATAAATAAACATGCAAAAGAGCTCATTAGGATTCAAACTTTGTTTCCAACTACGAATCTATTAAGGTCAAGCACTTGACACTATTATTTTTGACTAGTTATGTGATGTATTTGACATTGATGCAATGATTATGAGAAGTTTCTTATTGGTGAATCATTGAGTTAGTTCCAAAGGGCTGAAGCTGTTGGGCTTGGGCCCAGCCCCAGTGGATTAGGTCCCTCTTATGTATTGGTATTTCTTTTTAGGTTATAATTCTTATTAGTTTTCTACATTTCATTAGAAAATAACCCCTCAAAATCTTGTGATTGCAACCTCTATCTCATCTCTCCCATGGGAACATGAATGGAAGGATCTACAATCACTGTCCAAAAATACTATTTTTATGATTTCTTGGAAGAAGGTCTATGTTAGGCATCTTGTTTTGCATGTTCTTATTGTAGCTTAGGAGTTGATTCATTAACTAGATCAAAGATTTTTACATAGATTAGATGGCATTTAAATTTAACTCATCTTTTCCACTATTAGTTGTTTCATTTTATTAATGATAAAAGGGTATATGCATGTGATGTTGCATGGTTTTTTGGATCTGCATGTGAGGGGCCTTTAACCACCTCCATCTTTTACTTCCTTACCCTCTTTGATAAATCCCAAATTTTGTCTTCAAAGTTCTATTCTTGAGATCATTCTCTTAGATCACCGTGCGCAACTCTTCTAGTTCAAAACATGCCTTCCAAAGGCTTTGACCTTAGATAGGGGTGTTGGCCACCTTTCATCCATTTAAACCCACCTCCATCCACCTTTCCATCCCTTGAATCCATCATTCCTACCTCCTAAACCTTCTCGACAACCTTCCTATAACATTACATGCCTTCTGTAGCAATACAGGGCACCTATAGCAACCTCATGTAACATACTTATAGTAGCTTGTTTCACCATCTGTTTTGAACTTTTATGCAATTTGGACTTTGTTTAGAAGTAGGTTGAACTTCAAATGTGAATCCATGATCAAGGGCAGTGCCTAGGCCACTCCAAACATCCTTTTCCTTCACTGCAAAATGGAATAGCATGAGTTTCTTTATCACATATTTAGCACAAATAGAACATTGATTTATATGCAAGTGTGAGCTAGATGGATGATGCATGGAATATTGAGTTATGATTTGGTAGGTTTGCTTCATGTCTACAAGTATATTTGGTAGCTATATGGTTGATTGCAAGATAATGTAGTTCCCTTTCTGCAAGTAGTGTAGCTCTTATCTCTTCATGAATTGATTCAATAGTATTTACAAGTTGAAGTTCAAAAAGAATTTTCCTTTTTATCATTAGAGCTAGCTCCTGAATTGTGCCTTCATTAGTTAGTTTTCCTTCTAATTCAGTAGGAAGAATGATCATTAAGAATTATTGATAAAATGTCCTAGTTGAGGGTGGTATGAGTAGAATCCCATCTACTGTGTATATAACACTATCGCCTCAAAGTTTGTACGAACCCCGAATTGATAAATAGAGTTGAGGAGCTCTCAGGATTTGCAGCACTCTTGGTGCAATATTAGGGCTCACCACTTTTTAGCGCCATTGTTAGGGAGGTGTCTTGGTAGATTTTATTTTTTCTTAAGTATTATTTTCTATTTTGCATTCATATTTGAAAAAAATCACTTAAAAGAAGAGAAAAAATTCTTTTATGCCTTGTAGGAATAGAGATACTCAAGGAAAATTCTTACCAAACACCCCCACACCCTCAAACAGTTAACCTTCACTCTTATTCTTCTCCGAAGGATTAGGGAGGACATGTTGGAAACCTTCAACATGTTGTCTGCATGATACATCTATCAGTTATCCTATGATGACATCAAAACAATGTTCAAAAATCACTCTAGGGTTGCTAGGAAGAAGGGTAGGGCTAGTCAAGGCTTGGTCAGTTCCTATCCTTCCACAACATCCATCAAGAATGAGATTGGGAACATGTTGGAGGGATTTAAAAGTTAAATGATGCATACCTTTTCTTTGCAGATGGATACCATGCAAATCAAGAGGAGACAAGAGGAAGCAGAGAGATCCCTAGTTATTTTTTGCCCTAAATGCACTAGAAGGAACCCCATAAATGAATACCCATTAAATGTCATAGAGTTCTACTCAGTCTATGAGGAAAACCATTCCACAGATAAATGTCCTTCTTGTCCTAGTTTAAAAGTTGCATACCAAGGGGCAACAAGTGGGGTTGGGCAACTCTGCTTTATAAATCAAAGGATGCCTCAAGGACCTCGGCCATATCAGCAGGGCATACAAGGTGCATCTTACTCTTATTACCGTCCAAACTAGAATGCACCCTTGCCACCCTAGTACGCTTCCACTCATCCATCATGGTCCACACCTCCTTCTTTGCCTTATGCTCCTCAATATCCTCCCCAACTTGTCAATCAACCTTTTTAGCCATATGCTTCTCAACCTCCTCAATGGAACAACCCATCACAAAAGTGGATACCTAAACTCAACCAACCTCCTACTTTACTGCCTCCACCTCCACATCAACCATAACTCACTCATCCTACTCTACCAAAGAAACCTCAGATGCCTTCTCAACCCAATCTAAACCCAAATAACAAGAAATCACAACAGGTCTACAATGGAGAGACATCTTACCCTGCCTATTTTGTGGAGATCCAAGAAATAAACCTTCGGTATGGAAGAGTTCTTATAAATAACCAACTTCCATCTCCACCTGAAGAACTTGAATAGGAAAAGGAAGAGAGCACCTCTCAAGTAAATCCACCCCCTTTTCCTGACATATTGATCCATCCTAGCCAATACACCCTAGAGGAGACTAAACTTTTGGGTGAATTGAATAATTTGTGTGTTAAAATACCCCTTCTCCAAGCTATTAAGGATGCTCCCATATATAATAATATTATCAAGGAGAAATGTTTCAAACACCCTGGGAGGAGAAAAAGAGACACCCCCACCATCAATGTTAACGGTTAATTATCTGATTTGATGTTGGGGAGAGTGACTTGTCCAAAATATTTAGACCATGGAAGTCTAGTCATAGATGTGCACATTGATGGAATCATTATCCCTCATACCCTGATTGATATTGGGGATTCCATAAATGTGATTACTAAAGAAACCATGCTAAAACTAAACCTCCAAGGATCCTTGAGAAAGACCACTACATTGTTGCAACTTGCATATATATCCACAGTGGCTCCTAAGGGATTTGTTGAGGATGTAACGGTCTCCATTGAATCCTGGGAGTATCCTAATGACTTCTTGGTTCTCCATTCCAAAACCAAATTCAATGGTTATCCTCTCATCTTGGGAAGGCCATGGTTAGACATTTACGATGCTTACATTATCTGTAGGGTCGAGAACATCACCATTGAGAATGGGCATTTGTCCAAACAACTAGTATTGTACCCTCCTACTCAGCCATCCATTGAGCATGATTTACCCTTGTGCCTAGAAGAGGAGGAGGAATATGAAATGTATCATACAACATCCCATCCAATTTGTACCCTAGATGTTATTATAGGACGGGGGAAACCTGATGAAGATGACCTCATTGACCAGATCCTCCAGAACCAACCCCCCAATATGATGCCTCTTGATGAGCTTGCTAAAGAATCTGAGATTATTCCTTTGACTGAATTATGCTTAGTTTACCCAAGTCTTGCTCATGTAAAAATTGTATAATTTGGTCCATCTAAAATCTTGAAGATTAACCCCTCTCTCTCGACCAACCAAGAAGAGAAGTTGTGCAAGATATTGAGAGAACACTTAGATTCCTTTTCTTGGAGCTATAAATAAATGAAGGGGGTGCATCCCTCATTTTGTACTCATCACATCTACATCAAGGAGGGATGCAAACCTGTACACCAACCTTAGAGGAGAATGAACCCAGTCCTTAAGGACATAGTAAAGGAAGAACTGAAAAATTTGTTGGAATGAACATTCATATACCCCATCTCAGATAGTGAGTGGGTGTCTCCTCTAGATTTAGTCCCAAAGAAGAATGGGAGTTGGAGGATCTATGTGGATTATAGAGAATTGAAAAAATCCACCAAGAAATACCATTTCCCTTTGCCTTTCATTGATCAAGTTTTAAATGGTCTTGCAGGGAAGAATTTCTTCTCTTTCTTGGATGGCTTCAGTGGTTACAATCAGATTGGAAGCGGCCTTAGGATCAAGACAAAGATACATTCACATGTCCTTGGGGTACCTTTTCTTATAGGGTCCTCCCTTTCGGTCTATGAAATTCCCCTTCCACTTTTCAAAGGAAAGTTCTAAGAATCTTTGCTAAGCTTGTCCATGACTCTGTGGAGATCTACATGGATGATTTTACTCCCTATGGGTGTGACTTCCTGGAGGCTCTCTCTAATCTGGGAAAATTCCCGAGGAAATGCATTGAAATGAACCTCTCACCTAGTCCTGAGAAATTTCAATTCTTAATGAATGCAAGGACTAACCTTTGTTGTTAGGCCCCTATACTACTAGTGTAACCCCTTTATGTTATTAGTACAAACCCCTTGTTATATTGATGTATTGATGTAGTGCCCATATTGTTACTATTGTGCCCCATAGAAGCCCACTATTGTTATTATTGTGCCCTTATATTATTATTGTTATGTTAGCTTTGATTATATTATGACCCCTTAGACTCCTATATATAGAAAGGAGGTCTTTTCATTTGTATCATAAAATAATCATTCATTTGTGTAATGTAAAGGAGGTTTCCCCCTCGAAGAGGCTAAATTCTAAGGCGTTGATCTATCTTTTCTATATTTTTGTCAGCTGGTTTCATAACATTTGGTATCGGAGCTTTGGATTCTAGGGTTTTGTTGCTCCAAATAGGTCATCGTGGCATTCTCGCTATAACCTTTTTTTTTTTTTTTTT
>APFE031639619.1:84266-109296 GCA_000404065.3 Pinus taeda | reverse complement strand
AACCCATTTGAGAAGAAATTTCACTGAACCTCGGGTCCAAATTTCAGAGCTTTTCGCTCTATATTTGAGGAGATATGATCTGAGGAAGTTGGTATTTTTGTAGACTCCTGAATTACATTCCAAACAGGTGACCTGGGGAAAATCGTCATAACTTTCTCTCTAAGCATTGGATTGAAATTTCGTAAGAGTTACAGAAAGACGATGGACTGTAGTTTTTTGTATATATTTTTCAGAGCCAATGGTTGAAACAGTGACATGTGGCATGTCGTACAATTTCACTCTACTGAACTAGTCTATAATCAGGTCACTGTGGGAGATTTGGCATAACTCTTCCTTGGAGAATCCAATTTGGATCATACTGGTGGCATTGGACAGAGGACATAGAGGGCTACTGCATATTGCAATTTTAGAACTTAAAGATCCGAAAGTACAGAGTTACAGTCGTTTCAAGATCGAGCTCCTAAAATCAAGAAAAAGCAAGATGAGGAAGTTTGATGGCAAGGATCTTGTAAATTGGATACTTCAGATGGAGCAATATTTTGATGTACATGGTGTACCATTGTTACAAAAGGTATGTATTGCATCTTCATATTTAGAACCGGATCAATTTTTATGGTATAAAGGGCCTTGTTCTCGTAAACAACTTGTTACATGATCAATTTTCATGGAGGAAATGATAGCACATTATGAGGATACAAAGAGCAACACCTTCTTTAGAGCAACACCACAACGATTGGAAAGAGTAAAAGGGCTTTGTTACATAGTGGAAAGTAAAATTATGGAAACAAGGAAGTCGACCCCTCACAACTATAAAGATGGAAGTGTTGTTTCTCCTAGCCTTCCACAACCTACAGGGGTTACACCACAACAATTGGAAGAAAAAATAGAAAAAGGGCTTTGTTACAATTGTGATAGCAAATGCACTAAAGTCATAAGTGTGCTGAGAAGAAATTATTTTACATAGAGTATGAATAGGAGGAAGAAAAGGATCAAGAAAAATCAAAAGAAGAGGATATATGTCAGGACCCAACCCCAGAGAAAGAAGAAATGAATCAGACCATATCTTGTAAAGCATTGGAAAGAATTACCACTCCTCAAACGCTTAAGATAGAAGGACATATCAAGAAGAAAAAGGTGCAAGAAGTGAAAGATCACATCGAGAAAGAATAAATGAATCCAACCATATAATGTAATTCATTGGCCAGAATTACCAATCCTCAAACTATCAAGATAGAAGGGCATATCAAGAAGAAAATTGTTCAAGAAGTGAAAGATCACATCGAGCATCAAGAAATGAATCCAACCATATCTTGTAAAGCATTGGAAGAAATTACCACTCTTCAAACTCTCAAGATAGAAGGAAATATCAAGAAGAAAAAGGTTCAAGCAGTGAAAGATCACATCGAGCATAAACAACAAGTTCTCCAACTTTTAAAGGATAACACCACTTTGGTGCAGAATCGAATGAAAATATAGGTAGATCAACATCGCAGTGAAAAATGTTTTGATGTAGGTGATTGGGTATTTTTACGATTACATCTCAAGCAAGCTATTTATGAGAAGGAAATGTTGGAAATACTACATGCACTTAAGAAATGGCAACCTTACCTAATGGGAAGACACTTCAAGGTAAAAATGGATCATGATAGTCCTAAATACATTTTAGAACAAATATTATCATTAGAAGAACATAAAAAATGGGTCACAAATATGTTGGGTTATTACTTTGACATCATCTACAAGAAAGGGAAGAATTTTTTTGTTGCAGATACACTCTCAAGAAAGGATGAGGATGTGGACGCATTGTTTTGTGTTATTTCTATTATCCAACCAAATTGGATAAACGAAGCAAGGGATGCATGGAAGAAGGACAAAGAAGTGTGGCCACTCATTCAAAAGTTGCAGAATATCCCAATTCAAACAATATTGCTAAAACTTGAAGAGGAAGGAAACATCATATTGGAACCTGGAGCATTCATAGAAACAAGAACCCGACAGCTACAAAATCGATCAATTTCGAAGTATCACATCAGGTGGAAGAACTTACCCACTGAAGATTCCACATGGGAGGACAAGAATATTATACATAAGCATCAGGAACTACTCAAGCATTGAGGACAACACTTTTTGAAGGAGAGGGGCATGTTAGGCCCGTATACTACTAGTGTAACCCCTTATTGTTATTAGTACAACCCCCTTATTATATTGTTGTACCCATGTAGTCCCATATTGTATATTGTGCCCCATAGAAGCCCACTATTGTTATTATTGTCCTTACATATTTTGTATGTCGCCTTGATTATATTTATACCCCTTCGACTCTCATATATAGAAAGGAGGTTTTGTCATTTGTATCATCCAAGAATTGTTCATTTATGTAATGTAAAGGAGGTTGCCCCCTCGAAGAGGCTGAATTCTAAGGCATTGATTTATCTTTTCTATCTTTTTGTGAGCTGGTTTCATAAAACTTTTACATTTTAAACCGCAACAAATGATTTACAAAAGAATGACCATGAAACGACAACATGTCTAGAAACCATTTTTCACTTATCAATGTAAATGGGTCACCTCCTTGTAACAATTCTTCTTGTCGAACAAATGCTCTTCCTGGTTCACACACTGATGCTTTGTCTTTAAGGTGCTTCTCTGGATGGAGCCTCCAGCAAGTGGCTCTTTGATGGCCACTTCTATCGCAATGACTGCAGTAGGTTTTCTTCCTCCATATCTGCTTAACCTGTTTCTTTACCTGCTGTTGAGAGGGTCTTTCACACCTCATCTTTTTGAGTGTTGTCATTCTTTTCCAACACTTAGAAAATGTATGGTTATGGAGTCCACAAAAGGTGCATGTTTTTTGATTCCATGTTTTACTTTCATTATTAACAACATGATCATAATAAAAATGAACATTCGAAGATCGAAAGTGGTTATACATTTCCTTGTTGTCTTTGATGTTAGTATGGCGATGAGAGCTTACTTCAGCTCTCTCCCTGCAATGGGTACTACCATGGGATGATGGGGATGTGTTCTCATCATTCTCTTTCTTTGATGATTTTGACGATGTCTCGGAAGCATACAACACCTTTGAGCATTCTCCTTTAGTGTATCTCGAGACTGCAAATCAATGTTCATGCATAACCTCCATAGGTTGAGTTAGGCCTTGGTTATTAACAACAAGATCTTTTTCCTCTTCGTGCCTCATCCTTGTAAGGAGCCTCATGTTTGTTCCTATAATTGGGATCTCCAAATCTCCAACAGACATCATACTATGTGAAGACGAAATCGAAAGGAAATCAACATCTTTTACCTCCTCTTACGATTTGGAAAGAACTGGTGAGGGTTTCTCATCATTCGTTGTTGGTGGTTCACTAACTGTCGTTGCGCATTCCCCAACATCCTTTCTAACATATCCAAGTCCTGCCTGATGGGGTAATTCCTCTACTTTGATGGGGTTGACAATGCCTTGGCCATTAACGCCCAAGCCTTTTCCTTCATACCCCATTCTTTTCAACAATTTGGAGCCAATTCCTATGGTATGATTTTCAAAAATAGTGAAATCATCATCAAGAAATATACATGAAGATGGAGAACTACTTTTTACCTCACATCGGTCTCACTGTAGCTTTTCCAAGGCCTCATCCTTTGCTGGCAGTTGTCATAGCAAACTTTGTTTTTCCTCTTTATCTTCATGTAGGTGCATCTTCAATTCATCATTCTCTGTTTGAAGATTATGTTTGTTTTTCTTCAGTTATTCCAAGGCCTCTTCCATGGCTTGTAGCTGAAGCTGCAATGGCTCCTTTTCCTCTGTCTCTTTCTGTAGAGTTTCATACATGATTTCTAATCTTTTGGAAATGTTGAGCATGGTCTCGTACATCGCTTTCTCGTCCTTTGTCACTGCATATTCCATTATTCACACTGCAATTCACATCAATACAAAGACCACTCTGATACCACTTGATCTAGGTCCGGGTGTAATGAAGGACCCTTCCAAGGCCTTTTACTTTCATGATGTGTTAAATTGCATTTTTAAAAGAACATTAATGAATACATCTGCATGTTTTGAAGAAGAGGAACATAACAATCATTAGCACATGAAAACATAAGCCATTGATAACGGAGATTGTCCAAGAGGGACTATGTCTCCGGGCCCCGGTGTCAAGATGGTGTAGGCCGCTACATTAAGTGCTGCCAATAATGATGATGTACACAAGAGATTACGTCGTGATCATAGAAGGAAAATGCCCTCATGCAGGAGTGGCTCTAAGAGATGTTCCACTACAAGAACTCTCAATCAAAAGACTCCTATCAGTATGTCACAAACTCGTGCATGATGAGCATCCCGCCAACATGGCATAAAGGGATCTCAATTCAAAACATGCATGACAACAACAAGAGTATCCCAGCAACATACAACAAAGGGATCTAACCACATAGCATGATGAATCATGACAGCAAGTACATCACATAGAAGATTCTGCATCATATCAAGCAAGGAATCATGAAGACCTGTAATAAACAAGTTCCTGCATCAACATCAATCAAGCACCTGTGCAGCATAATGCATAAAGAAGAAGTACATGAACACATCATATAGCTCATGTGGACATCTGCACTGGCACTTAGAAAAGTGGTTGAAGAATAGAATGAGAGAATGATAAATTTGAATGCACCATCAGATTTGTGGCGTCGAGTAGTGCAAAATCGACTGTCCAAAATCTGAATTCTGAAAAGTTGAGAATCTAAGGCTCAAGGACTCTTTTAGATTCCCCTGGGATTCCTCAAAGATTATGCTACATGGGTGGACTGGAATTCTGCAACTCGGATCCCAAATATGATCTCGCCATTGAGATCCCTATAGAAAACCATGAAAAACAAGTATAAACTTGACTACATTCCGAAATGGAAAAATTTTACCTCCATGGGGAAATTTCAAGGCTCATGGTTTCGCTCCCTATTTTCGCTGAAATCATGGTTCCACGTGCATTTTGAAAATGACCGAAAAATGCAAAACTCTGATGTAGAAATGGACAGTCCCATTGCATTGGTGGTGACAAGAGGTGTAGAATTCATATAAAATTTGTCAATTTCTGACAAATTGAAAATTTTGCCCTCCTGCAAAATTCATGGTTCCTGCATTAAAAAATTAATTACTCGTCTCAAAATCCGTGCCTGCCTTTTGCCTCGAAATCTATGCCCTATAGTCTCTCTCCTCAACTTTGGTAAAAACAATGAGTTTATATAAAAATTCAGGCAGAAATACCAATGTGATTGGTTAGGGGGATTGGTTAAAAACACTAGTTAATAGGGAGGAGGTTGGGCAGTCAAACCCCACTTCCTCCTTTTTTTTACACAACAATTTGTTTAAAAATAACTCTCAGTAGATGGGCCTACCTTGGGTGACACGCACCCATACCCTCCTCCACATATGGTTCATAACGGTTGCATTATACATTGGGCGCATATGACAAGTTTGGCGCATTGTTTTAAGCTTGGTTTTGGTGAAAATATATATATGGTCAACGTTTTGGGGCTGCCCACTTGGGGGTCGGCCATGTGGGCTGGGCGAGTTTGACCCCCACCGGTCCTGTATCACCTGTTGTCGGTGCTTTAATGGTGGAGGTTGGGGTGTTGGGGTGTGGGCCAGGTCCACCGCCGATGGCCCGCCCACCCCATAGTTTATATATGTTACAATGATATATGTGGAGGGTTGGGGTTCCATTGGGGTCATCGCTGCCAGAATATTTTGTTATGGTTTTCGGCGAGAGTTTGGAGGGTCCGGTAGGGTTGTGGCCACCAGCCCGATTTGTTATATATATAGTTTTGGGTCCTGGTTGGGGGTGGTGGGGGTCATGGCCCGCCACCCATTTTAATATATTTTTTTGTTTAATATAAAACCATATGCCATTTTTAAAAATTCCTTTTTAGGCCATAAGTTACAATTAAACGAGGCAATGAATTTGCCCGGAGTTTGGTTGGAGCTGATCGGAATTGTGGCCGGATTCAGTCAAATTTGTGGCCTCCTTAAGCTTGCCCAGTCATCAAAAAGTCAACCCAACTTTGACTGGCCTATTCTCCCTCATACAAGCTCGGATTGACAAACCATTCACACCTCCACGATCAGGAAGATGAGAACTATGCTCTAGTCCTGGGTCAAATTCATTATGATCACTTTGATTTTCAAGTGTTTATAAGCCCTCTTTGTCCTGTGTGTCTCTCTGGAGCCACTTGGATCACTAGTTAAGGATAAAAATAACCAATGTTACAACCCATATCCTAGGCCATCTATGCTCCCAAACTTTGTGTCTCCCTTCCCTTTAATAAGGAAGTCACTGCGCTGGTCCAAAAGGCACCTCCTAACCCACTATTAAACCTTCTCGACCCTCAAGAAGGCTGCTACAGGAGCTGAGAACCTATCAAATAATTTCGACTTGTTTTCAAGATGTTTCTCCACATAATTTGTAAAAAAACTTCTCCTTTTCCCTCGATGGCTACTGTTGTTCTAACTTGGCCAAATCATCAAGAGAAAATAGACATAAACATGCTCATTTTCTCACCTTATCTAGGCATCTAGAATATGTGGCTTCATCAAAGGTATTTCTAGTGATTTTCCATAATTTGGATGTGAGTAATAGCCTCACACTTCCCTCTTATCTATAGGCTTCAATGGTGGAACAACTAGCCCTCTTCTAGGGTTGTCCTAAACTAGGGTTGACTTGATTTTGTGCCACTTTTTCCACACATAATCTTCAAAATTTCATATCTCAACTTCTAGACCTCGAAATTAGATTATTTTCATTTCCCATAGTTGTTCTAAAGGTCCTCTATCATCTCCATTAGTCAAACCATCAATCCTCATCATAGTTTCACACCCACATGCTTGGGTTCTTAGCCCACATTTCACTTTTGTGTGTCAATTCCTCCACAACACTTAAGCCTAGGGTTTGGAATACCTCCCAAGATACAAATATCAACACGCTAGCTTAGCGAGGGAGGTACTTCAAACACTAGGAAGTCTCCATCAACATATCACCAATGACACTAGCCCATCTAGCGTCCATCACTACAGCATACTTTGTAAAATGAAACCTGTCATCTCGTTATTACTTCGGCCTCATCTCATTTGAACCTGAAGACTCAAACTTCTATATGGTTGCTCCCTATGAAGCTATAATATTTTTGAGTCTACATGATCTGCATTGGCTCAACTTGCACTGATCTCGTGTCCTACAAGGTTAGCCTGAATTGTAGTCAAACAGGTGCCATCATGACCACAACCCAGTCCTGCAAGCACTCATCCTCCTAGATCAAACACAACATGTGAGCATCCCTCCAACCTTGAATATGCAACATCAAGTTCCAATGAAGAAACTAGCTTACCAATCTACAGTCCATCACATGAAGCACTCTCAATCATCCCAATCTTTTTCGTGCCAAAGCAATCCTCGAGTTGTCCCAAAAATCCATGGCAAGTCATAGGAAGTCCATTATCAACAATCTACCCCACAAGAAACTATTGTTGACTAGGCTCACCACCAATACACCAGAACTCCAAACCAATCTTGGTGCTAAGCTAATCAAGGGCACATCTCCATTTCTTCAGCTGAACCCTCTACTCCATGATCTAAAGAATCTCATCTCCCTCTAAGTTTATTTGTTGTACTCACTCTCATTCACTAGCCCTTCAAAGAACCTATAACATAGTTACCGATCAAACAGGAACTATTACCTCAAAATGGGTACTCGAGCCCAAAAATCCCAAAAAATCATGAAAAAACAACCAAAAAATAAAAAGTGTTGATTTTGCATCACCATTTTTTTTCAGAGTAAATTTTGAATATTTTTTAAAAATAACAGTAAAAAACAATAAAAGCCATTTTTTTTTGTGCAAAAAACACTTTGAAATCGAAAAGTGTTGATGTCGAAATCACGTCTTTTTTTCAAGGTACATTTTCAACCTTTTTTAATAATGACGTTAAAAATAAAATATCATGACTCTGAAAAACTTTAAATTTCCAATGATTTTCAAGTATGACATTAACAATAAAATATCATGTCTTAGAAAAGCCTTAAAATTCCAATGGTTTTTAAGCATGACATTAAATTTAAAATCACTTCTTTGAAAAACCTTAAAATTCCAACAATTTTCAAGCATGGTGCTAAGAAAAATATTTATAACTGTTTTCAACCATAACATTAAAGATAAAATATCACGACTTAGAAAAGCATTCAAATCTTAACAATTTTTCAACCATGGAATTAAAACCAAAGATTATGATTATAAAACAATCTTAAGTTTTCAAAATATTTCAAGCATGACATTATGGAAAAAATTTATGACTAAAAAAACTTTAAAAATGAA
This sequence comes from Pinus taeda, assembly GCA_000404065.3. Classification (NCBI taxonomy): domain Eukaryota; kingdom Viridiplantae; phylum Streptophyta; class Pinopsida; order Pinales; family Pinaceae; genus Pinus; species Pinus taeda. The sequence continues at coordinate 100,940 of APFE031639619.1, read as the reverse complement.
CACGTGAATGAACGAGTTATTATGCCAAGAGTAATTTTTTTGAAATATTAAATGTATATCGATTTTAAAATCTTAGCCAAAGACAACTTGATACATTGCAAAAAAGAATTAAAAATCAACTATCAAATTGACACACAGTGTAGGTGAACTCAACCTATTGTAATGAAAACTTAAAGACCAACCATGAAATTAACACATTGTGGGGCAGATTTAATTCATTATAATGAAAAATTTAAAATCGACTATCAAATTGTACATAATGGGATCGAGTTGCTAGACAAACATCGACACAGACCCTACAAAATATATATATATAAGATACATAAGAAAACAAAAATTCAAATATTGAAAAATAAAATAAAAAATAATAACAAGTATTAAAACATAAAAAAACATGACAAAAAAATCAATATAAAAAATATAGAGAATGCAAAAATCAAATATTGAAAAAAAAAAAAACACAAAAAATACAAACTAATAAAAATTCAAATATTGAAAAAAATTAAAAAATAATTTACAAGTAAAAAACATAAAAAAAACATGACAAAAAAATCAAATATAAAAAAATATAGAAATGCAAAAATTCAAATATTGAAAAAAATAAAAGTAAAAAATAATAACAAGTAAGAAAACCTAAAAAAATTTCAAATATAAAAAAATTATAGTAATGACCACACACACACACACACACACACACACACACACACACATATATAGTATAATGTAAAAAAATAATAATAAATAAATAAAATAAAATAAAAAATAAAAACCAAATAAAAAAATTTAAATTTAAATTTAAATAAATAAATAATTCCCTGGCCACCCTAGTGTTGGCATTATGATACAAGTGTTGTCCTTAAAGGAAACTCACTCAGATGAAAGCTCACAGTGCAATAAGTCAAAGAATTATAGATCAGACTACAAAGAATAAAGAAAGAGAGGTATACACAGGTTCACCTTGTCTAAGCTGCGTATACACACAGGTTTACTGAACAAAAGGAGCGTATACATACACACACACTTTCACAGAAGGAAAAGCGTGTATATCTTGGAAAAACAAAGTTTTTTGTCCAAGGTATTTGACCCAAGGTAATTGGTCTGAGGTATTTGGTCCAAGGTATTGGTCCTAAGTAGTTTTGGTCCATGGTATTGAGAAAGGCCTAAAACTATATAAGGAGGAGAAGATCATTAGGCCAGGTGTGAAAGTATTTTGAATATCTTATGAGGTGTTGGATCATATATGCAGGTTAATGAGCTTCTGACGGTTTGCTTTATCTGATCTAAGGAGGCACCTATATCGTTGATGAAGGTTAATGGACCGGGACCATAAAGGCTTAAAAGTATTCTCAATATGTGGTTTGATCTTGAACAGTCTAGATCTGAACACTGACACATGTTTTATTCTATGAATGTGATGATCTGGGTATGACTGAAGTTTGGAATAGTTGTGATGTTTTAAGTTAGCATTTACATATCTATATGCATGTTCGCTTTAGTAAAAGAGTGTATGCACGATGGTTCATCATATCAAAGTAGCGTATACATCATAAATTGAAATTTGAAAATCTGTACGCTGGTTCCCTTTGGTAAAATTGCGTATACACACTGATTCGACACTTGGAAGTAGTGTATACCTTATGAAGCATGATGTTTAAAGTTTCAGTAGTCTCTGTTTGTTGTTACAAAGTTCTAGGTTCTATTCTGATGACTGCATTCTGGTAATAATGTTCTGAATGATCAGATTGATTGATTGTGATTTGCTTCAATGATGATGGGTTGTTAGTGATTGATTGATTCAGTTGTGGTTGATTTAGAAAGTAATGATAGAGTTTCGGTGATTGGTTAATGCAGATGTATTTATGATTTTCTGAGTTTCAATGTTGTTGATGGGTCCAGTATGAAAATTGGATGAAACGTGGCCTTCAGATTGTGGAGTTGTGTTCCAAGAGTATCCAGTCTGAAAATTCATAAAATGTGGTCCCTGGTGGAAGAGTGGATTTTTCTATAGGCTGGCACATACGTACTAGTAAACATATTGGCTAGTACAAGAGCTAGGGGGTTGTAGCTCCCTTACAATAGTAGCTAGAGAATGAGACAAGGTTGTAGCCTTCTGCAGGTGGGTACTTGCGTACTGGTATCAGTCTGCACTAGTGCAAGATTGTAAACAGATTTTCTTATTATTAAAAGAAGATAGAGACGATAGCAGCAGGTGGTTTTTACCCACATTGGGTTTCCACCTTATATCTTGGTGTTCATGTATGTTGCTTATGTGTGATGCTTTATTCTGCTTTTACTGTATTGTCTAATAAATCTCTGATATACGGGTTAAAGCTCAATACATGATAAATTGTCTAAATCAAAAGTTCTCTACATATACACTGGTTGCTTTAAGTACATTCACGTGTACATGCTAGTTCACTTAGCTAAAGTAGTGTATATAAATCTATTTGGGAAATAAAATTATAGATCTGATAAATACTGGTTCATCCCCCTCTTAGTATTACTTCCAACGATTGGTATCAGAGCAAGTCCTTCAGAAGAATCTTGATCGCTTGAAGGGAGATCCATCAACATGAATAATCAAGAAAGCATGGGATCCATCAGACCGCCAATCTTTGATGGGAACAACTTTTTCTATTGGAAAATCAGAACCATAACCTATCTACAATTGCTTGGAATGGATATCTGGGAAATTGTGGAAGGAGAATATACATTTCCAACAGCAATTCCTACATATACGGTAGGTAAAAAGCAATATGAAACCAATGCCAAAGCTGTCAATAATTTATTGGGAAGTTTGTCACAATCAGAGTTTGTCAAAGTCATGCAGCTCAAATCAACAAAAGAGATATGGTACAAAATCGTTCTAAGCTACAAAGGAGACTCTTCGGTAAAACGTGTTAAGCTTCAAACTCTCATAATTCAGTATGAAACTCTTAAGATGTATAGTGATCAAAGCATAGCTAGTTACTTCCTATGTATAGATGAGGTTGTCAATTGTATGAAGAATCTGGGTGAAGAAATTAAGGAAGTTACCTTAGTTGAGAAAGTATTGAGATCCTTGTCTGCTAAATTTGAATCCAAAGTGTCTGCCATAGAAGAAAAATAGGATCTACAGAATATCACTATGATGTAGCTTCACGGAATCTTAACTACCTTTGGGATGAGAAAAGGAGGACTATCATATATGAGAGTTGCCACATTCAAAGCTTCATCAAAAGGAAAGGAATAACATAATGAATCAAGACATATTTCAAAAGAAGAATATGAGGTAAACTTTGTTAAAAAGCTTCAACAGCATTCTGGAAGGTTTAGAGGTAAGTTACCCTTCAAATGGCAGAGTCGGTCATTATGCTATCAGATGTCCTCATAAAGATAAATTTGAAAAAGGAAAGGAATATGAAAAAGGGAATAGAAAACAAGTCACGAATAAAAGGAGTTACTATACTCATGAAGATAGTGATGGTTTATCTAATAGTGATGAAGATAAAACTGGACAAGATTACAGACTTCTCATGGCTTATGACGATGATAGTTTTTGGGATGATTTAGAAGAGGAAGACCTTCATGAAGAAATATCTAAACTCAAAATCAGTTTAGAAGAAAAGAATAAGATTATAGATACCTTAACATACCAACCTGCTGAAAAAGAAAAACACAATGAAAAACTAGAATGTGAAACTATGGATCTAAGAAAGGATCTTGAGAAAACGAAATCTCTCAATCTTATATTTGTTAAAGGATCATAAACTTTAAATGAAATTATCGAGGTTTGGTGTTCTGCTCTGATAAAGACAGGTCTTGGATATACTGAAGAAGCATCTCAATCACAGAAGTCATCAATCTCCACCAAAAGCTATCTTGATGCAGCAAAGACCAGTGAACAGTATGACAATCATCAACAAAGGCAATAAAATAAATCACCAAGTAAATCAGACTCAATTTACTCCAATGATGAATAGAAGCCACAACCAACCTCAGGTAAATCATACTCAATTTTCTCCAAAGATGAATATCAATAGAAACTACAATCACTAGGTCAATAGATTCGATAGTCGCAGGAACTTCTTTAATGGGAAATGTTTTTTATGTCATAATTTTGGACACAAAGCTGCTCAATGTGTTGCTTACAAAACCATCATGACTAGAGAAGCACGAAATCAAAGGAATGTAACAGGGATCAAAAAAAGTTCCTATAATAACTTTTCTCTTCTTGAAAATGAAATAGAATGCTCAATCTGTAACAACTTTGGTCATGAAGAATCTGAATGCAGGAGAAAATTTCAACAAACATCTCAAAAGGAGCAAACTCCATTAAATCCCAAGATATGGAGAAGGAAAGAATCTCAAAAAGAAAGATGTGGTATAGCCTTGTATGTAGAAGGACAAGAAAATTAGTGGTACATCAACAGTGGATGCTCAAAACACATGACAGGTGACAAAGAAAAACTTCACTCATATAATGACTTAGAAAAGGAAAAGAATGTCTCATTTGGAAACAACACTCCTGCTATCACAAAAGGTAAAGGCTCTATTTTCTTGAAAGAAAAGGTTAAATCTGGAAATGTTATGTATGTAGATGGTTTAAAGCATAACCTGTTGAGTGTCAGTCAAATTTGTGATCAAGGAAATGAAGTGGTGTTTCGATCAAACGGATGTGTTGTTCGTGAGCTTGATACAGGAGAGACAGTGATCAAAGGTACAAGAAATCCAAACAACTTATACATACTCAAGGGAGGACAACAATAGTGCTATCTAAGCAAAAATGATGAAAACTGGTTGTGGCATAGGAGATTGGGACATCTAATCTTTTCTCAAACAAGAAAAGCATGCATATTCAAGGTTGTTCGTGATCTTCTAGATATCAACATCCTAGAAAATACAATATGCAAACCATGTCAAATCGGAAAGCAAACCAGAGTTCACTTCATGGAAAAAGAAGGATCAGCTAGTAAACCTCTTGAACTGGTCCATAGTGATTTATGTGGACCGTCGAGGAAAATTCACCTCGTGGAGAAGAATACTTTATTTTTTTCATCGATGATTTTTCCAGAATGTGTTTGATAGGTCTTCTAAAGCATAGATATGAAGCATTTGAAAAGTTCCAAGCCTTCAAAGCCTTGGTTGAAAATGAATCAGATCGAAAAATCAAATGCCTTAGATCTGATCAAGGAGGGGATTTTTCCTTGGATGAACTCTTTGACTTTTGTGAACAACATGGAATAAAAAGGCAATTCTCCACCACAAGGACTCCTTAGCAAAATGGAGGAGTAGAAAGAATGAACAGAACTGTTCAACAAATGGCTCGAGCTATGCTATATGAATCTGGAACTCCTGCAACCTTCTAGAGCGAAGCTGCATTCGCTGTCATAACTATTCTCAACCAAGAAAATATTCGGGTAAACAGCACTCAAACTCCACATGAACTTTGGTATGGTAAAACTCCAACTGTAAAATACTTTAATGTTTTTGGAAGCAAATGTTATATCAAAAGGACTGGTGAAAAGCTTGGTAAGTTTGAACCCAGAGTAGATGAAGGTAGTCTTCTTGGTTATTCTTCTAGAAATAAAGGATATAAATGTTATAATAAAAGACTTGGAAAAATTGTTGAAAGCATTGATGTTGTAGTTGATGAAGCTTGCAAAAATCCAAAACAGATAAAATCAACAGAAGACTGACAATGAAGAAAATGGAGATTATTTTCCCACATCAAATCAAAATCATATTGAAGAAGAAAATAATGAAGCACCAGAAGAAGAGATAATGGTAGAAGAAAAGACTATGTCCAAGTATGCTCAGAAAAATCATCCAGAAACTCAAATTAAAGGAGGTTGGTGTACAGACAAGAAGAACTATTACAAGGATCTCAAGCTATCTAGCATTACTATCCTCCACCAAACCTCAAAATGTAAAATAAGCATGCAAACATGAATGTTGGGTCAAGGCCATGGATGAAGAACTTGAGCAAATTGAAAAAAATGATACTTGGGAATTAGTTCATAGACCTCATGATAAAAATATTATAGGAACTAAATGGATATTCAAAAACAAGCTAAATGAAAATGGAGAAATCATTAGAAACAAGGTCATACTTGTTTGTAAAGGGTGTGCTCAACAAGAAGGTATAGATTTTGAAGAAACTTTTGCCCCTGTTGCCAGACTTGAAGCCATAAGGATGTTTCTTGCTCTTTCTAGCTTTCAGAAATTCAAAATATACCAAATGGATGTAAAATCAGCCTTCCTAAATGGATATTTAGAAGAAGAAGTTTATATTGAACAACCAGAAGGATTTATTCTTGGAAATGATGCAAAACTTGTATGCAGACTCCAAAAGGCCCTCTATGGTCTGAAACAGGCTCTAAGGGCCTAGTATTACTGCCTTGACAAATATCTACACCAACAAGGTTTTACAAAAGGTTCAGCAGATAGAAATCTATATACAAAGATTGAAACTGATAAATTGCTAATTATTATTGTTTATGTTGATGATATCATTTTTGGTGCAATGAAGAATCCATAAGTCAGAACTTTGCTTCGTAAATGCAGCAAGAATTGAAATGTCCTTGCTTTGTTGAACTTACCTATTTTCTTGGTCTACAAGTTCAACAAAATAAAGATGGTATTTTTCTTTCACAAACCAAATATCTCAAACAGATCTTGAAAAGGTACGGAATGGAAGATTCTAAACCTATATGTACCCCAATGGTAACAGGATGCAGTCTTAGTTCAAACGATGAATCAGCAATAGTACATCAACCAACTTACAGATCCATGATTGGCAGCCTACTTTATCTAACAGGTACCTAACCTGACATCATGCATGCAATAGGAATAGTTGGAAGATTCCAAGCAAATCCAAAGGAATCACACCTTCAGGCTATCAAAAGAATTTTCAAATATCTTCAAGGAACTCAGGACTTTGATTTATGGTATCCTAGAGATGCAGATCTTACTCTTCATGCATATATAGATGCAAATTGGGCAAGAAGTGTTGATGACAGAAAAAGAACTAGTGGTGGTGCATTCTATATGGGTTCCAGGTTAGTGTCTTGGTTAACCAAGAAACAAAGTTCAATTGCCTTATCTACAGCTAAAGCTGAATATGTGGTTGCTACCTCGTGCTGCACACAACTACTTTGGATGATGCAAACCTTGCAAGACATTCAAATCACATAGACTCCACCCATCTCCATTCTATGTGATAATACAAGTTCCATCAGTATTTCAAAGAATCCAGTCATGCACTCCAAGACCAAGCACATACCCATCAAATACCATTTTTTACATGAACAAGTGCTTGAACAAAATGTCAAATTGGAGTATGTTCCCTCCAAAGAACAGGTTGCTGATATATTCACTAAACCACTACCCAGAGAAACATTTGAATATCTCAGACAAACACTGGGAGTAGTTACTGCATCATCCTACTATTAAATATAATTTTTTCAGAGAAAGGTTATTATATACATGTGTTTCGTGAAGTTGAGTCGCGTACACATGCAAGTTTCTCTGGGAAAAGGAGCATATATGTTTTTCAGACAGGAAAAACAATGTGGCAAGCTCTGATATGGGTGCTCTGTATGATGTTGATGATCACAGTCTATTGATATGCTTTGTTCATTAATTTTTATCTAACTAACAAAGATGCCTTGATCATTGACTTGTTAATAATGCACAGGTAGCACAGGTTCAGGGAAAGCATTAACCTTCACTCACACTCTGCATTGTTGGCATTATGGTTGTTGAGTCCAGCTATGGCTTCAGATATTTATACCTTTTGTTGCTTAAGCCATGTAAAAGTTTAGGATGTGATATATCTTCTCATACATTTGAATGAGTCCTATTGGACAAATGATGTAATTTGTATCCTTGCTTTGCATAAGATGGATGAGGTAATATTTATTGTTTCTGTCATGTATAAACAATTGGTATATCCCCACTTGGTTGGGTGGATGAGTCAAGTTTGGTATATCCCCACTTGGATGGGAGAATGGATGTATGTATGATTCATTGGTGATAGGAAGGTCATACTCACATAGTTGAGTTATAGAGTCATGTTATTCTTATGGAAAATATTTTTGCAGACTCTGCTTGTGCTCAGGGGGAGCATGGACATTTTCAGTGCATCTCAGCACCTACAAAAGCGGAGCTCAATCAGAGGATTCAGCATGTACTCAGAGGGAGCATGAACAACATAATGTATGTCAAAAGGAGAGAATATATTGGTCTGCCCTTTGCCCTTAATGTCAAAGGGGGAGAGTGTCTTAGTGTTGTTGTTGCCATTAAGTCCAAAGGGGGAGATTGTTAGCATTATGATACAGGTGTTGTCCTTGATGGCAACTCCCTCAGATGAAAGTTCACAATGCAACAAGTCAAATAATTATAGATCAGACTACAAATAATGAAGAAAGAGAGGAATACGCAACTTCACCTTATCCAAGCTATGTATACACGCAGGTTTATTGAACAAAAGCAGCGTATACATGCACATGCACTTTCACAAAAGGAAAAACGCATATATCTTGGAAAAACAAAGTTTTTGGTCTAAGGTATTTCTTGGTCCAAGGTATTTGACCCAAGGTAATTGGTCCAAGGTATTTGGTCCAAGGTATTGGTCCTAAGTAGTTTTGGTCCATGGTATTGAGAAAGACCTAAAACTATATAAGGAGGAGAAGATCATTATGCCAGGTGTGCAAGTATTTTGAATATCTTATGAGGTGTTGGATCATATATGCAGGTTAAGGAGCTTATGATGGTTTGCTTGATCTGATTTAAGGAGGCACCTATATGGCTGATGAAGGTTGATGGACCAGGACCATAAAGGCTTAAAAGTATTCTCATTATGTGGTTTGATCTTGAACAGTCTAGATCTGAATACTCATACGTGTTTTATTCTGTAAATGTGATGATATGGGTATGACTGAAGTCTAGAATAGTTGTGATGTTTGAAGTTAGCATTTACAGATCTGTGGGCAAGTTCTCTTTAGTAAAAGAACGTATGCACGCTGGTTCAACATATCAAAGTAGTGTATGTATCATAAATTGGAATTTGCAAATCTATACGCTGGTTCCCTTTGGTAAAAGTGCGTATACATGTTGGTTCGACACTTGGAAGTAGTGTATACCTTATGAAGCATGATGTTTAAAGTTTCAGTTGTCTCTGTTTGCTATTGCATAGTTCTGGGTTCTGTTCTAATGACTATATTCTGGTAATAGTGTTCTTAATGATCATATTGATTGATTGTGATTTGCTTCAGTTGTCAGTGGTTGATTGTTTCAATTGTGGTTGATTCAGAAAATAATGATTGAGTTTTAGTGATTGGTTGATGCAGATGTATTTATGATTTTCTGAGTTTCAATGTTGTTGATGGGTCCAATATGAAAATTGGATGAAATGTGGCCTTCAAATTGTGGAGTTGTGTTCTAGGAGTATCTAGTCTGAAAATTCATGAAACGTGGTCCCTAGTGGAAGAGTGGAGTTTTCTATAGGCTGGCACCTACGTACTAGTAAACATATTGGCTAGTACAAGAGCTAGGGGGTTGTAGCTCCCTTCCAGTAGTAGTTGGATAATGAGAGAAGGTTGTAGCCTTCTGCAGGTGGATGCCTACGTACTGGTATGAGTCTGCACCAGTACAAGATTGTAAATAGCTTTTCTTGTTATTAAAAGAAGATAGAGACGACAGCAACAGGTGGTTTTTACCCACATTGGGTTTCCACCTTATACCTTGGTATTCATGTGTGATGCTTATGTGTGATGCTTTATTTTGCTTTTATTGCACTGTCTAATAAATCTCTGATATACTCGTTAAAGCTCAATACATGATAAATTGTCTAAATTGAAAGTTCTTTGCATATATGCTGGTTGCTTTAAGTACAGTCACGTGTACATGCTAGTTCACTTAGCTGAAGTAGCGTATATAAACTTGTTTGGGAAATTAAATTATAAATCTGATAATACTGATTCACTCCCCTCTCAGTATTCTTTCCAACACCTAGGCACAACCGGCCAAGGGTGGCAAGGGGATGATTCATGATAAGATATATATATGTTATATAATAACCAAAAAAAATGTAAAGGAAAAAATTGAATTAACTTTAAATGAAAAATTTAAATTAATAAAACCTAAAAATATTATATATGATATATATTATATATATAAACTAGAAAAATAAATAAAATTAAAATGAAACCGTTTTTTAAATTAAAGATAAAAAAACATCATTTAAAAAAGGTTAATTAATACCAAAAAAAAAACTTTTTTAATTTAAAATTAAAAAAATATAAAATTTATATTAATAAAAAATATATTATATAAGAGAGAGAGAGAGAGAGAGAGAAGATTTAAAAACTTAAATATAAAAAATAAAAAAATAAAAAGAAAAATTTAAAAACTTCAAAAAAAAATAACTCAATTTAATAATTAAAAAAAAAACATTTTTTTTTTATTTATTGAAATAACCCCCTCCCCCTCGCTCACCACCCCCCCGCTCCCTGTCCTTCCCGCCCCCTCCCGCTCCTCCGCCCCCCACGCCAGCTCCCTTCCTCCTCTCTCCTCCCCCCCTCCACTCCCCACCTGTCACACCCCAATCTTTTTTTTTGTTTAATTGGGTGCGTGCGGCACCACCCGAGACACTAAGGCAACCCATTTATAAGTGGCTCCACGGACTACGCCTTACAACGCTTGTTTCGCTGCCGCTTCACAAGCATTCACCTTATCCGATTCTTATAAGCACAACTGTAATCTTATAACCGAATTGTAATCCTCTAATTATAACTAACCATTCAATTATAAATTACCAAATGCATAAATCAATTAACTGTTCACCAATATAAAACATCACATATCCATAACATGTAAGAACGCATACAATATAGAGGTGGTGCAGCTCACCAAGAGTCTGCCCGAGTTTCTTTTATTCAACCGAATTACAAGTGTTACAATGGAGGGGCGACCGTTCGTGCTTATCGCACAACAATCCGCCAACCTTCGTTCAATACAATGTCAATCACCAACCGATGTCCGCATGGTAACATAACAGAAACAATATCGTTCAGCGGGCGGGCGCTCCTCGCACGTCCCGCGCCCCCTTACTTCTGAACGTATCGTTCACCCGAAGCATCCAAATGCTGTTTGCCCGATGGTTACTCCCAACCGACGCACCTGTGTCGGTCTCCACGAACTGTCACTCTGCAACGCTGGGGGACTTGCCCGATGCACCAAGCGGTATTCCGCCCGACTGTCACACACCCAACCCGTGACTGTTCGTTTGACCGTCGCCCTGTGCCTGCTGCCCGATCTCCGGAACGCTTACCACAAGACTGTATTAGCTTTGCCCGATTAAATCCGAGCACTGCCTGTCATAACCGACGGCACCCCTGCTCGATCCAACTCGGTCTTTGGTATGTCTGTCCGCCCGAACTCAAGAACCGTCGCACCCAAGACTGTAGTCGTTGCTGCGCCTTAACCAATCTCTGTTCGCTGCGTCCCCTTCGATCTTCTGTCCTTTTCCCGAACCCACGGGCTCATATGGTTGCCATAGAAGTGCACTCCATATAATGGATGTGAAGATTGATGCCTCCAAATGCTTTGCGCCCTCCATATTTATACGAGCCCATGCTGATTTGGAGAGGGGTGTCAGTGGTAAGGCCGACCCCCAATTTATCGTTTGAACGCCCACCGCTTACCAAGCCGACGCGTCCACATTTGTTTTAACATTCAACGGTCGGCCCTCTAATTGATCGGACCGCCCTTTATGTCAGCGGGTTCCCACTTCATCGTTTCTCGTGGTCGGCCCGCCCTCTTGTTATTTTAATTATCGGAGGGGTGCGCGCCCGAACAGGGCCGCGCCTTTGTACCAAACTCTACGTTGTCACATCCTCCCCCACCTGAAGTAATTGTCGTCCCGACAATCCCTGCTTGTTCCCGAACCTGTCGTTCGAATCTGGTAATCTTCCTTCTCCACTTCCATAGAGAATCCCCTGTCTCCCAGCTTTCCTCCGGCACCCCTTTCCACTTAATGAGCTACTCTCGTCTCTGGTGGCAGCCAAGACCCGTGGTGCGATAGCTTAGTATCTTTTCCAACTCTAGTCCTGGTTTGTCCATTATTCTGGCTGGTCCTCTCGGGGGCTCAACTCTTGCTGGATCATTAGAGTCTAGTCGGCATTTCTTCAGTTGACTTACATGAAACACTAGGTGTCTCATGCGCAAGTGGCGTGGAAGCTCAAGCTTATAAGCCACTTCCCCGACTCGTTTTTCTATCTGGAATGGTCCCTCGTATTTCCGCTGCAATTTGGCAGTAGTCCCTTTCGCGGGCTGCCACTGCTCCCCGGTAATTCTGAGGAACACCATCTCTCCTTCATTAAACTGCGCTTCTCGTCTCCCCCGATCAGCAAACTTTTTCATCCTCCCTGCAACTTCGTGCAAGCGCAACCGTGCAAACTCTATGGTCTCTTCCCATGCCTTCACAAATTTTCTGGCATTGGTACTCCTCAAGCGACCTGTTGTTTCTACGGTATGTGGTGTCACTGGTATCTGCCCATTTACCAACTCGAATGGGCTATACCCTGTTGCAGAACTCTTCTGTATATTGTAGCTGAGCTGAGCAATATCTAAGAGTTCGGGCCAATTCTTCTGATCAGCCGCGACGTAGTGTCTCAAGTAATCTTCCAGCAATGCGTTTATGCGTTCAGTCTGCCCATCTGTTTGTGGATGGTAACTCTAACTCATCAGCAATTCTGTCCCCACTACTTTAAATAACGACGTCCAAAACAGTCCCGTGAATCAAGTATCTCTGTCGCATACGATACTCATCGGTATTCCCCAATACTTCACTACGTATTTGAAGAATAGTTCGGCAGCACTCTCAGCTCCACATGGTATCTTCGTCGGGACGAAGACGGCATACTTAGAGAAACGGTCAACTACGACCATAATCCCATTGTATCCTTGAGCCTGACGTAAGGAGACAATGAAGTCTATGGAGACACTTGCCCAAGGTCTCTCGGGGATCGGTAGAGGCTGTAACAATCCCCCCTGCCTTTGATGATCCGATTTGTCCTGCTGACAAATAATACATGTGTGTACATATTCCTCTACTTCTTCCCGCATCTTTTCCCAAAAGAAGCCCCTTTCAAGTAGGGCTAAGGAACGACGCTGTCCTGGGTGTCCTGCCCATGGAGAGTCGTGACATTCTCTTAGGAGTTGTTTCCTAAGACCTGATGCTTTTGGAACGTAGAGTCGATTCCCAAAGAACAAATAGCCATCCCGAAGGAAGAACCTGCGAGTTTTCCCTTCTCCTATTTGCTTCATTATATTCTGTGCCATGGTGTCGGTTCTCAAGCTGTCCTTCAATCTATTCTGCATTTCCTCCGTCATCTGTATACGGCTCCTACTCCTTTCCGCTCGTTCTTCTCCTTCCAATGGTGCAAGTTGTCCCTTTCTACTAAGGGCATCTGCCACTACATTGTGTCTGCCTAGGCGGTATTCAATTGTCATGTCGAATTCCGCTAAGAAGTCCTGTCACCGGGCTTGTTTTGATGAAAGTTTCGGCTGCGATGCAAAATAGCTGGCTGCGACGTTGTCCGTCTTGACAACAAAGGGCTTCCCTACTAGGTAATGCCTCCATATCTAAAGACAATGGATGATAGCGGTCATCTCCTTCTCATGGACTGGATACCTCCGCTCCCTATCCTGCAACTTCCGGCTTTCGTAGGCTACTGGATGCTCATCTTGCATGAGGACTCCACCTATCGCAAAGTCTGACGCATCTGTGTGTACCTCGAACGGCCTCTCAAAGTCAGGTAGTTTCAGCACTGGCGCTGTCACCATCCGTTTCTTCAATTCGTCAAATGCCCTTTGACATTCTCCTGTCCACTCCCACTTCTGGTCTTTCTTGAGTAGATCTGTCAATGCCGAAGTTATTTTGGAGTACCCCTCTACAAACCTTCGCTGATAGTTGGTCATCCCCAAAAATACCCTCATGTCATGAATGTTCTTTGGCTCCGCCCAGTCTTCGATAGCCTTGATCCTGCTTGGCTCCATCCGAATGTACCCCTGCCCAACGATGTGCCCCAGGAATGGTATCTCTGTTTGAGCGAACACACATTTGGATTTCTTCAAGAACAAATGGTTCTCTTGTAACGCCTTGAAGACCATCGCCAAATGTCTCTTATGATCCTCCATATTGTCGCTATAGACCACTATGTCGTCCAGATACACCACCACGAACGAGTCCAGATAGGGTCGTAGGACATCATTCATCAAAGTGCAGAATGTCGCAGGAGCATTACATAACCCAAATGGCATAACAAGGAATTCAAAGATGCCATACCTTGTTACGATTGCGGTCTTCTTTTCATCTCCTTCGGCGACTCGAACCTGATAATACCCCTGCCTCAAGTCTAGCTTGGAAAATACCCGAGCTTTTGCAAGCTTGTCGAAGCAGTCTGCAGCTAAGGGCAAAGGATACCTGTTCTTTATTGTCTGCTTGTTAAGTGCACGATAATCACAGCACATCCTTAGCTCATTGCTATCCTTTTTCCGCTGGAACAGCACAGGGGCTCCATATGGGGACCTTGAGGGTCTAATGAAACCGGCCTCAGCTAATTCTTTTAGCTGTTGTTTCAACTCCTCCAATTCGGGTCCAGACAACCGATAAGGTGCCTTCGCCGGGGGTTCCTTCCCAGGCTCCAGTTCAATGCTGTGGTCTACCGTACGTCTTGGTGGAAGTTTCTTTGGAAGTTCGTCAGGCATCAGATCGGCATACTTAGCAAGTACGTCAGAGATCTCCGTTGGGATGGGTACTCCTTCCCGGTCCTCGTCAACTCCTTTACATACCACCACATAAGTCTCCATGTCCGGTTCTTTTACCGCTCTTCCCAAGCTTAGTGCAGAGATGTGCTGCACACTAACTTACCTCCTTTGCCTATGTGTAGGCAAAGTCCAATCCCGTGTCTGACCAACCAATATCACTTCGTCACAGAAGGGGACAACAATGGCTTTGTTACCCTTCAAGAAGTCTTGTCCAAGTATTACGTCGAAGTCATTCATTTCCATGACTGTGAAATCTAGCTGACCCGACCATTCTCCTGCTCTCGTCGGCACTTCGTGTGCTAGCCCTGTTACCCTGGCCTTAGAGTTTACTGCTTTGACCTCCATGTTAGATGGAAGGATTGTCAGTCCCACTGCTCTTGCCAGCCGTGGGGTCATAAAATTTTGTGTGGCTCCTGTGTCTACAAGGGCTTGGACAGTTTTCCCATGGATCACCAAGTCCACGAAACTCAAGCTGTTTAACCATGTCTTCCTCATGGCTTTGTCGGCTTCACCTGTCATAAGCAACCCTGTTTCAGCAAGCTCCTTCATACTTCCTCTGTTGTGAGCAACCTTTGCTCTGATACCATCTGTCACGCCCCAATCTTTTTTTTTGTTTAATTGGGTGCGTGCGGCACCGCCCGAGACACTAAGGCAACCCATTTATAAGTGGCTCCACGGACTACGCCTTACAATGCTTGTTTCGTTGCCGCTTCACAAGCATTCACCTTATCCGATTCTTATAAGCACAACTGTAATCTTATAACCGAATTGTAATCCTCTAATTATAATTAACCATTCAATTATAAATTACCAAATGTATAAATCAATTAACTGTTCACCAATATAAAACATCACATATCCATAACATGTAAGAACGCATACAATATAGAGGCGGTGCAGCTCACCAAGAGTCTGCCCGAGTTTCTTTTATTCAACCGAATTACAAGTGTTACAATGGAGGGGCGACCGTTCGTGCTTATCGCACAACAGTCTGCCAACCTTCGTTCAATACAATGTCAATCACCAACCGATGTCTGCATGGTAACATAACAGAAACAATATCGTTCAGCGGGCGGGCGCTCCTCGCACGTCTCGCGCCCCCCTTACTTCTGAACGTATCGTTCACCCGAAGCATCCAACTGTTGTTTGCCCGATGGTTACTCCCAACCGACGCACCTGTGTCGGTCTCCACGAACTGTCACTCTGCAACGCTGGGGGACTTGCCCGATGCACCAAGCGGTATTCTGCCCAACTGTCGCACACCCAACCCGTGACTGTTCGTTTGACAGTCGCCCTGTGCCTGCTGCCCGATCTCCGGAACGCTTACCACAAGACTGTATTAGCTTTGCCCGATTAAATCCGAGTGCTGCCTGTCATAACCGACGGCACCCCTGCTCGATCCAACTCGGTCTTTGGTCTGTCTGTCCGCCCGAACTCAAGAACCGTCGCACCCAAGACTGTAGTCGTTGCTGTGCCTTAACTGATCTCTTTTCGCTGCGTCCCCTTCGATCTTCTGTCCTTTGCCCGAACCCACGGGCTCATATGGTTGCCATAGAAATGCACTCCATATAATGGATGTGAAGATTGATGCCTCCAAACGCTTTGCGCCCTCCATATTTATACGAGCCCATGCCGATTTGGAGAGGGGTGTCGGTGGTAAGGCCGACCCCCGATTTATCGTTTGAACGCCCACCGCTTACCAAGCTGACGCGTCCACATTTGTTTTAACATTCAATGGTCGGCCCTCTAATTGATCGGACCGCCCTTTATGTCGGCGGGTTCCCACTTCATCGTTTCTCGTGGTCGGCCCGCCCTCTTGTTATTTTAATTATCGAAGGGGTGCGCGCCCGAATGGGGCCG
>APFE031639619.1:15101-82851 GCA_000404065.3 Pinus taeda | reverse complement strand
ATATATATAGATAGATATTTGTATTTGACTTTTTTGGTCATGTTTTTCTAATTTTGTTTTTATGTTTTAATTACTAACATGAAAATCAAACTAAGCCCTTTAAACAAAAATGGTTGATGCTCATCAGCACTTTTCAAAATCAAAATGAAAATCACTATAAAAAAGAAAATGTTGCAGATCAACACTTTTCAAAATCAGCATGAAAATCACTAACATTTAAAAATTTGTTCATACTTGATACATAAAAAATTTAAAGTGGAAAAAATATGCTCCAAAAAAAAGGTTTATTCTGAATCACCATTTTTCAAAATCGAGTGATTTTTTGCTACCTCAAAAAAAAGGGTACTAGGTCATTTTTTTGTTTGATCCGTAATAAATTTCTATGTTTCCATGTTGTTTTTCCACGATATTGGAGTCTGGGATAGAATCTTAAATCACTGACACTACCAAATCCAAGTATCACAACAAACTACTTTGCAACAGTGGAAGATAAACAATAGTAAACCTACTAGTGCACAAAATATACAACTTTTTACACAAATTTATACAACAACCCAACTTTGTTATATTAACAAATTGATAATACAATTGTCTAGGGCTCCCATACTAGGGATAATGGCCCTCATACATCCACTAATACAAGAAAACAATAACTAGGACTTCGTGTCTGTTGTGATGACCACCAATCTACCCTGAAGAAAGCACTTTGATAGTTTAGCAAATGTAGAGCTCCTCATATCTGGCTTGGTCATACCCTGTACACATCTTTTCGGTCCTTGGCTCCCAATCTACAACAACTCTAATCTTCCTCTATCAATGAATCAACTCCATTAGGTCTTTGAACTTGGCTCCACCTGCTCTTTCATTGACTGTTAGTCCTTCAACACATCAACACATGGAGAATCTTATCAAGTTCTTCACAACCCTATTTGTGAACAACTCTCAGTTGCCCACTACTACTCCTTAGCTCTTTTGGGACTTTCTTCCCTCTAGTGCCTTCATGTTTCTCCCTATGAAGTCACACTTAGGTTCAGAGGGGTTCCCACTATCACTGTCGAATTTCCTTCTTCAGCAATGGCCTTAGGGCATGGAGGAATGCCCAACTTCTATTGTAGATGTCCTTCTCCATAAGGCAAGTCTAGGGATACAAACTGCTCCTATCTTATCAAACATATGAGCTCTTCTTCTACCACTTATAACAATATGTTAGTCCTTCAAGAAACTTGTTTGTTAGGGGTTGAAGCAAGCCTCTACAATCCTCCACAAGTTGTTCTTTAGGCTACTCCAATTCTGCCACTTTTATTAGGCCTAAATTCCTTCTAGGTCACTACACTTAAGGCTCAAATTTGGACACTTTCACACTTCCCTCCATAAGCTCACAACTATCCAAACAACCCAACCAAGAATCAACAATACATACCTTTTTTTTGTGGCATTTTCTCACTAGTTAGGGCATCCAACCACTCTAGTTACCTTCCCTCTTGGTTGTTAACAGCGCTCCAAACAAATTCCTCTTCTAGGACTACATCCACCTCATGATTTGATGTGTCTCTTTTCAAAATGTTTGCAATTTGGTTAGGGATAATATCAGACCACATCATCCCTAGATCCTTTCCTCTACAACTGTGGTTCTCTTCACGTTGTAAGTTTCTCCCTTCGCTACCACTTGGAGAATCGTATATGGTAGTTATAGGCTTATCAACCCCTCCAAACAACCATTACAAACTTCAGCCCTATTTGCAATGATACTAGGGATATACTACCCACAATTGTAAGATAGAACCATGCCAAGAACTCGCTCACACCAACCCATAATAGTCCTAGATTAGGACCTCATCATCTAGTAAAACATCACCATAAGAGAACATGATGACCTAAGTGGGTATTGGTGGCCACCCACCTATTCCACCTATACCTATAGTCAGTTTCGTCTGTTTCCTTTATTGTAGAAGCATTTACTATTTTCAATAGTTTTTCGGGTCCTAAACTTTCTAAACTGTGTTGACCCCCTAAACGACGTTTTTTTAGGCCCCTAGCAGGCCTATGGCCATTGCAAAAAATCCTATAGTACTCAAAGAGATATTCGCAACGAGGTATCGTACGTGCCAAACGAAGATCATATGACCAAGTTATAACTCCAAGAAGTTGGCTTCCCAACTAACCCTAATGAAGCCCACAGACTCTTGGTGTTTCATCTCCTGGGGTTAGAGTTTCAGTTGCTTAGGGTTTTCCTTTGTTCAATAATAAAAATTCCCTTAAGCCTCATTGTAACATAGTTTAGAGGCATGTAGCTACCACATCTCTTCTCAAAGATAAGCTATCATCGACTGAGCTAGTTTATTTCCATTCTTTATGTAAGCATATTTCAGTTCTTTGATATCAATGAAATGAATATTTATTTCTACTGCATCTCTACTATTATGTTTATATCTGTATTTTGACATGTTCCTGCATAAGTCTGGGTCAGTGATATTAGAGCGATCTTCTCTTTCTCTGCTTTTATTTGCATCTCCCCAACGAGGTAAGGGTATAAGGAGTTACGGCCCAAACTAGTTGAACCTTTGCAAGACTAGCCTCACAAACACCATTAGCCTCCCATGGTGGGAGAAAATAAAGATGACGGAGTAGGATGTCCTTTCAAAATATTGCTTGAGGAATCCCTCGAGTGACAGAGGAAAGCATGATGGATAACTTTTCCCAGATCCTTTGGCGGCTACCCACAAGCTATGCGTCTTCATCCAATAACCACTTTGGAGGTGTCGATCCTTTGGGAGTCCATATAGATGCAGATGTCATAGATAGATGGTTAAATCTGTTGGAAGGATATTTTTTATTTCTTGACTTTTTTAATCGAGAAAATATTACTTTTGCACTCTTCAAAGTCCCACCCCCAAATGTCAAGGACTGGTGGGAAAACCTATTGTGAACAAAATGACGAGAGGGAATCCTCATTGTTTTCAACCGCACACCCACTTGGAATTATTTTTGAGACGCCATCAAGGAACAATATTACCCTATTGGGAGCTATGAAGATAAATACATAAAGTGGACCATGCTGTCGTAGGGAAGGGACCAAGATGTGCCAGAGTTCACAAATATTTTTCATACCCTTCACATGGAGTTGGGTATCAAGGATTATGAGTAGCATTTGGTATTCAAGTACAACATATGTCTACACAAGTAAACCTAGGACAAGATGGGGTTCTGGGACGTCTCCTCGCTTGACGTTTCCTATTGATATGTTGTAAATATCAAGAATAAATCACAAGGAGTCACAATATAACCCAGCCGACCTAACAATAATAATATAAAGCCACAAAAATAACAATAGAGGGATTCTATGGGGCACAGTAATAACAATATGGGGACAATAGGGGCACAACAATATTAATAAGGTATACAACTACAATAGTAATGGGGTAATCACTAGTATTATAGGGACCTAACACATTAAAGTGGTGAAACATCAGCTCCCATCCTGCATTGGTGAAAACTGGTATGAGTTCTTCATAAGCCTGAAACCACTCTATGCCATCAGGTTCATATCATTTAATGTCGTCATACTTTCCCATTCCTTAACTAGAATGAAGCTCAACACCTTACCACACACTATAAAAACTGCTAAAACTCCTATGCCCATTGCAAAGTAGTTTCCTGGGTATGCTGGAAATTGCTATTTTAGATACATCGTCTGTTTTTAGGTTTTACCTCTAAAATTCTCTTTTAACATTTGGTGTTATGCTCTTGACCTGTGAGAAGATACTAGAATACCAAATACGCAATAAATGTACCCAGAACATAGAACAATAAGAAATAACAACATAGCCCCAAGGGTTAGCTCAGTTGGTCAAAAACCGTGCCTCGCCATCGGGAGGTCACAGGGTCGAATCCACCCGAAGCCCTTGGGGTCAATTCTTGCAGTAGGCCGAGGCGCGATTTAGCCTAGCTATCGCCTAGATTTTTCTGTGGACGTAGCGATCACTCACTGACCAAGGTGCTCGTGAACCACATGCAAAAAAAAAAAAAAAAAAAAAAAAAAAAAGTCTTTTATTATTCAAAAAGGAAAGCAATGTTCACTTGCTCTTTGAGGGGGAACCCTCCATTAGATTGAGCTCAATTTACAAATAAGACAAATATCTCCTCAGTTGAGTCTCTTATCCTTTATATAGGATTCAACATCATACATGGTCAATACATGTTTTTATTAATACATCTATCTAATACCATGGCCCATTTGCAACTAACTGTGGTCCCTTCTTTAAATGCGGGTCAACCACTTACAATTATTAATATGGGCTTTATTGACTCTTTAATTAACAATAACTATGACTCGACCCTATTACATAAATAAGGGGATTAGGCTTGGACCTTAACATGCACTCCCCCATAAAAATAGCCTTGTCCTCAAGGCTAAAGCTGCAGAAACTATTGAAGGACAGTGGATGGTTCCCAGGTCACATCTTCTAGAGAGGTGTCTTTCCACCTGACGAGGACTTCCTTGATCGTGCAGCCGGATAGGGGCCTTTCTCGCTTGTCAAGAACCTGTTCAGGTTGGAGCTAGATTGAACCTTCTTCATCCAATTCCAGTAGACTAGTTTGAATTCGGCAATGGTTCCCAATCACTTTCTTGAGGCATGATACATGGAAGACTGGATGGATTTTTGCAGTGGGTGGCAAAGCTAGCTTGTAGGCTACTTCTCCAATGTGTTGAAGTACTTGATACGGTCCGTAGAATTTTGGACACTTTCTTGAGGCATGAGACATGGAAGACTGGATGGATTTTTGCAGTGGGTGGCAAAGCTAGCTTGTAGGCTACTTCTCCAACGTGTTGAAGTACTTGATACGGTCCGTAGAATTTTGGAGATAATTTCTGGCAACCCTTGTCTTTGAGTGATGTTTGCTTATATGGTTGCATCCTCAAAAATACCTGATCCCCTTCTTGAAATTTACGTTCTAAACAATGTTGATCTGCCTATTGCTTCATGGTGTTTTGAACTTGATGGAGATTCTCTCTGAGATGGGCCAGCATGGTTGTGTGGTTCTGTAGGATTTGATCCACTGCTTGTACCTTCGATCATCCCTAGATATAAGAAGTAGGTGAAGGAGGGAGTTGACCATAAACTGCTTCATATGGAGTCATTTTGGTCGTGGCATGATAGTTAGCGTTATACCACCATTCGGCTAGAGGTAACCACTGTACCCATAGATGTTACTTTTCTGAAGTGAAACACCTAAGGTAGGTCTCCATACATTTGTTGACTGCTTCAGTTTGACCATCAGTTTGGGGATGATAGGAAGTACTAAGTTGTAGTTGGGTACCTTATAGCCTAAAGAGTTCCTGCTAAAAGTTACTGGGGAAGATCAGGTCATGATCGGACACAATGGAAGTGGGAATGCCATGCAATTTGAAGATCTGGTCCATGAAAGATTGAGCCACCAAAGTCAGTGTAAAAGGGTGGGGTAGGGCGCAAAAATGAGCATACTTAGAAAGTCTATCCACAACCACCATGATGACGGACTTGTTGCCTGACTTCGGAAGACCCATAATGAAGTCCATAGAAACCTCTGTCCATATTGATGCCAGGATGGGCAATGGCTATAATGTGCCTGGGGATTTGACTGTTTCTCCTTTGTGTGGCTGACATACGTCACACTCAGCTACAAAAGTAAGAATGTCCTTTTTCATGCCTGTCCAAAAGAATGAAAATTGAGTGTGAGCATAATTCTTTTGAAAGCCCGAATGGCCTACAGTGAGTGATGAGTGTAACTCCGCCAAAATGCGACTTTTGAGGGTGGATGTTGGTGATATCACGACTCTGTCCTTATAGCAAAGAATCTCATCATGCCAAGAGTAGCCCGCTGTGGAATTTGGATCTGCCTGCAATTTATTAATGAGTTGGGAGAGCAAAGGATGTGAAAACCATTCCTTGCGAGCCTATTCAATCTATTCTGGAATGGGAAGGGAGATTGTGAGCAAGGTGCTTTCCTCCTCAAATTGGTGTGATAAAGCATCTGCTACGACATTTTCGTGCCCTTTCTTGTAAATTATCTCATAATAATATCCCAACATTTTGGCGAGCCATTTATTTTGTTGTGGCAAGGATAGGCGTTGCTCCAAAAAATATTTAAGGCTTTGATGGTCTGTGCGGATTTGGAAATGCCACCACAATAAGTATGGTCGCCAATTATCTACTGCACATAAGATGACCATCATCTCCTTCTCATAGGTAGATTGTCCCATATTTGTCCCACTTAGTTGTTGGCTAGTGAAGGCCAAGGGTTGACCTTCCTACATTAAGACCGCCCCAATACTCATACCTGAAGCATCACAATCAATCACAAAAGATTTGGTGAAGTCGAGTAATGCTAATACAGGAGTGGAACACATGGCATTTTTGAGAGCTATAAATGCCTGTTGCGCTTCATCATTCCAGAGAAATGAATTTTTCTTGAGAAGGTGAGTGAGGGGTCTAGCAATGTGACCATAATTGTGGAAAAATTTGCGATAATAGCCCGTGAGACCCAAAAATCCTCTCAAGCTCTTCATGGTCTTTGGTTGAGGCCAATCCTGCATTGCCTGGATCTTTTTGAGGTCCACCCTGACACATTCACACCCCACAATGTGGCCCAAATACTCAACTTCTTCCATGCCAAAAGAGAACTTGGACATCTTGACAAATAATTTATGCTTCCGGAGCAGTTGCAAGAGCAAATCTACATGCTAAAGATGTGTGGCCCAGGTGCAGCTATAGATGAGGATGTCATCAAAGAAAACAAGGACAAATTTTTTGAGATATGGTTTGAGTAGGTGGCTCATGAGGCTCTGAAAAGTGGATGGGGCATTACAAAGACCAAATGGCATGACCAGGAATTCATAATGGCCTTCATGAGTTCGAAAAGCAGTCTTTGGAATGTCTACTTCTTTCATGCGAATTTGGTTATAGCCGCGCGAAGGTCGAGCTTAGTAAAGAATTGAGCCCCATTTAGTTCATCCAGCAAATCATCGACAACCGGGATGGGAAATTTATCTTTGACCGTCAACTTGTTGAGGGCCTTGAAGTCTGGACACATACGCCATTCCCCATATTTCTTGAGCACCATGACCACAGGTGATGAATAAAGACTAATGCTAGGATGAATGACTCCTGCTTCCAGCAGTTCCTTGATGACTTTTTCAATTTCATTCTTTTGGGCAAACGAATATCTATATGGGCGCTCATTTGGTGGTTGGGCCCCTGGGACCAAATTAATGCTATTATCATGTTCCTCTCTCGAGGGTGGAAGCTCATGAGGCTTGTCAAAGACCGGTAGATGGTTGTTTAAGATTTGTTGCATCTTAGGATGAATATGAAGAGAAGTGGATTCGAAGGCCTGGATGGCATTAAATTGGGCTATAACTCCATGGTGGCCCTTTTTTAATAATTTTTCCATTCTATGCAAGCTGATGATAGAGGGAGAACCCACCTGGATTCCACAGAGAGTACGTGTGTGGTTGTTCTGCTTAAAGCTCATATATAACTCCTGGAAATCCATTGTGATTGCGCCGAGTGTGTGGAGCCATTCAACACCCAAGATAATGTCACACCCTCCCATGTGTATGGAAAACATGTGGGTCTTTAGCTAATAATTCCCCATTTGAAGTTTGAAATTTTCACAGCGGCCTTCACATTTCATTGTCCCCCCATCAGCAGTTTGGACCTGGAAATTAGAGACTGCTCTAACAAAACAATGCAATGCTTCAGCGACTCTTTGATGGATAAAGTTATGCGTACTACCACTATCAATCAAGACTACTACAGGGAGATGCTTAATAAAACCTCTGATTTTGAGAGTTTGGGAAGAAGAAATCCCTGCCAAAGCATGAAGCGAGATAACTGGTTCGTCAGGTGTAGCTGGGGGTGCATTGTCCAGCTAGTTGTCCTCTTCTTCCTCCTTTGGTTCCTCAAATGGTGGGGCTTCCTCCGATGAACTATGATCAGTAGCATCAATTTGAAAGAATTTGGGTTCCTTGCATTTATGCCCCGGGGAGTATTTCTCATCACAGTAGTAACACAATCCTTGCTTTCTTCTTTCTGCCATTTTTGCTGGTGACACCTTTTGAACCTTAAGTGTTTGGGTAGTGCTTGGAGCCTGGGTGGGGCAACCCTTGGCTATGAAATTTGGACGAGTCGATTGGGTCGCTAACGCGCATTCTACTTCACGAGCTATCTTGCAAGCATCCAGCCATGAGATTGGGTGTTGCATTTGGACGTGGGCTTGTATGGCTTCTTTGAGACCACTAACAAAACATTCCAAGTATAACTCATCTCGTAGACCTCCTGTGCGGAAGGATAAGGCTTCAAAGGCTTTAATATATTCTTACATTGTTCCTGTCTGTCAGAGCTTAATTAGATTCATGGTCGAAGCGATCTGAAAGTGCTTTTGCTAATACCTGCCAAGTCACGGTCCTTCCATAACAACGTTGATGCCACTACCACCATTGCCATCTTTCATTGTCCAAGTACATGCTACCCACACTTAGCTGAGTCGCATCATCTCTGATGTGATTCAATGTGAAATATTGCTCCATTTGTGCTAACCATGTGGCCGGATGAGAGCCATCAAATTTATACATGTCTAGCTTGGGTGGTCACAGCTCGGACTGTTGATGGTTTCAAAAGAGGTGAAGAGAATGGCTAGACTCACCTTCAATGTTTTCATTAAAATCATATGCCTCCAATTGTTCCCCCGACTTGCCCTTTGCGAGTGATGTCAGCTAAGGTTTAGATTGTCTTCATTAATGCGTCCAACTTTTGTTCAAAGGTGTCGATCTTCTCATTGGCCATAGCTTGAGCTCTGGTTTGTACCATGCACTGATCCGGTGCACTTGTCGTTACTACGAAAAAAACAAATAAAATTTGGGACCACCCGAAATTTTTGACGCTAACAAAGTGAATGGTACCACCTTGCTCAACTCGTCGACCTGATTCTTATGGGATAAGTCTCCTATAAGCGTCCCGGGAGGGTCTCTAACTTTAAATTCTGCCCAATGTCTTGCGAGAATCACGCCCAGGTATAGGGGCCCACACAAAAAGCCAGATCTGTTTGCGAATCCTCAATTGCAGAGTATGAGTAGGAATGTGGCAGTGATCGAAGCCCTGCTGCTAGTTCTGAATGGAAGATTTGATTATGGAGACTGCTACAGAACCCAAATGGCTAGATCTGAATGGTGGATCTGATAGATCTGATTGGTGGATCTGATAGATCTGAATGATAGAACTAATTGTTACGGCTACAACAGAACCCCACCTGCTAGATCTGATCTGACAAAGATGATGCATGATCTAGAGAGAGACAAGGGAACTATGGTCTCAAGCAGTGTCAGGTGCTACAGATCGCAATATACATAAGGGTCTGACAGTAGTACTCGGCCCAATCCTTCAGGGCACTAACCAAGGAGGATCAACCGTACCCTTAGCCGTACAACCCGACTACCCTATCGTACGCGCAAGTAATCTCCCCGAGTGTTGTTCTCGGTGTACTGTAGCAGCAAGAGGGCTGACGGTTTATTTATGGGGAGGTTTTAAGAGAGCCTAGGGGGCTTTTGATATACCCATAGGGTACTTGGAAGACAGTCCATGTGCGATTCTGTCTAATGTGCTACTACTCGAAGGGGTACCCACAAGGGTTACAAGGGAGTCCAACAAGCGTGACCACCTCCTGTATTTCCTGAGTGCATGCCTCCCCAAATCTACAAGTTTATGCGCTCAATGACAAATCCCATGGTTTAAAGACGTTGAAACATGTCTCTAGCCAAAATAAAATTCTACTAAAAATGGAGATCCCATCGGCCCTGGAAAGTTCTCTGATACCACTTGTTATGCTCTTGACCTGCGAGAAGATACCAGAATACCAAATATGCGAGAAATATACCCATAACACAGAACAATAAGAAATAGCAGCATGTATTTTATTATTCAGAAAGGAAAGCAATGTTCACTTGCCTCTTCGAGGGGGAAACCTCCAATAGAACCGAGTTCAATTACAAAATAAGACACGATGCTCCTCGAGTGGAGTCTCTATCCTTTATATAGGATTCATACATGCAATACCATGGGTCAATACCATGGTTCTTATTAATACCATCTATATAATACCATGGCCCATTTGCAACTAACTGTGGTCCCTTCTTTAAATGCGGGTCAACCACTTACAATTATTAATATGGGCTTTATTGACTCTTTACTTAACTATAAATATGACTCGACCCTATTACATAAATAAGAGGGTTAGGGTTGGACCCTAACATTTGGAAACCCCTCCAAATTCCTCTTCAACTTGTAACATGAGTCAGCCTTCTTGAAGAAGTGTTTGAGTGTTTGAAATGATCCAAAGGGCGGTTAGGAAAACTTTATTTTTTAAATTTCTATAAGCGCTACAAAAATATTTCATAACATTGGTTGTAGGCGCTACAAAAATATTTCGTATCACCGCCTATTTTTGGTATACTTCATTTGATTGGCTGAAAAACTTAGGTAAAACATTAGGCATGAGATAATAAACCTATTTTACATGTTTCTATCCCTTATGCCATCCTTTCACACTAAAAAATTAATATAGTCCAACACTTAAGCCTTTTTTGTTTTTAATGAAATTGTCAACTAATTTTCAAAACCTTTTGACCTTTTTTAAAGGTACAAACCTAGTGCTAACAGCACATGTTTAACTCTCATTTCTCAATGACATTGCTATGTTAACATGAGAAATCAAATGCAATATATTTTAGCATGATATTTAGGCACATAAAAAATTAACAATATGGAAAGTATAGACAACCACATATAAATAGAATAGCCTTCAACAATCACATAGCCTTTTGTGATATCTTTAATGTAAACCAAGCCAATATGGAGTTGTTACCATAAACCATTAACAACCAATATAAGAGGTGGGGTTCATCTTATACAAATTTAGAGCCCAAGCCCTCCTCAAATAAAATAATAATCAACATGAGTTAGATATTTGTAGATTTTAACGAGTACAACAATTAGCTACAAACGAATTCTTAAAACAGAAAATATACAATGGCAAGAACATAAAACAAATACACAGATATTTTCCCCTAGATCCAAAAATTGTGACTACCAGATTGATTTTTCATTATGTTCCTTTCAATGTTACAATACATATCTATACATTTTGAAGCATTCATAAACCCCAATCCATTAACCCTGGAGTAGAACATAATCGCAGTTCCCTTGACCAGATCTACAAAATAACTTGGGCAGAAAACCATCATGCCCAAAACCATGTGCAAAACCCTTGCACAAAACCATGGGTAGGTCTGCCCACCATCTTTAGGTCAAACCCCCATCCTTGGGTCCACATATATATAGAAAAAAAAACATGTTGCACCCAATTTAATGAACAAGGGGGCTATTGCCTGATGCATGCGATTAGTCATGGAAAGAATATAACACACACCCAACAATATTAAATCTCTCCTATGGATAAATAAACAACAATTTTCTCCAGTTGATTTTAAACAAGTGCAAACCCTATAGAAATAAAATAACTAAATAAAATGGATAAGATAATGGGGATGCCACTTATCCTCATCCTCAAGCAACATGCTCATGCAAGGCCATTCAAAGTTCCATTTTTCATCTTCTCCTTTTGACTTCTTTTCAATGCTAGACTTTGCTAATTGTTTTCATAAAATAGTAATATATGCTAAGTCAAAAAGAACAATTGTGCTCTCCAAGATGGCACTCCAACCACCAACATAATGCAAAATATCACCTAGAAGAGACACACCCTTGGGACAAGTTCAAGGAGTGTTTTGGACCACATTGACCAAGCCAAAAATATAAAATAATCCTTTAGAAAGTGCATCATGTGTTAAAAGTAGTTGGTGCATCATAAATAAATGTGCATTGCATTGAAGAGTAGAGTAGAGTGATCCATTAAATGATGGATCAACAATAGTGAGAAACCAATTCACATGCTAAAAATATCCCCAATAACAAGGGCACTATTCAGATCAAGTGTTTAGTCCACCTAGAGATGCCAAGCACGTGCCCGAAATAGAAGAAGTGTTTAGGGCGCACTCTCCAATAAGATGACCAACACATGCCTCAAAAAATACCATATAAATGTGTGTAAGAAGATCCATATAGCTTCCATAACTAGCTTCCATAAATATCTCCCATAAGTGAAACAATCTCAAAGAATGTGCCAAAAGCATAGATCCACATGAAAGGCCCACTAAACACCTCAAATCATGAGTTCATTATTAAATTCTCCAAGATGCCAACTAGGGGAGAATACCATAAATATAAGTTATCCATCATCATGTGTACCAACCACATGCTAAAAATAGGCAAGGTGGATAGAGTGCTCTCAAAAACCTCCATAAATTATGCATCCTAGTAAGATGTGCATGTAGGTGGTACGTTCTCCAATAGTGCAAAACTGCATGCAATAGCTTAAAACCGTATGTCAATGCGATTTAATCCACTATAAAACCATGGGTAGAAGAATGAGGCAACTTGGAAGAAGGTGTAGAGTTTTTGGTCCTTCTCAATAGATGTGTAAGGTGATTGGTTCTATGAGTAAGCCATTATAAATCCTCCAATCAATTCCATAATTCATGCATCCTAAGAAGTTGTGGATGAAAGTAGTTATATCATCAATAATAATGGCATGGTACCAACTAGGGGAGTGCTCCCTTAGACCAAGGTGTCAACCCTTTAGAAGAAATACAACCATGCCAAAAATAGCCTAAAACATTAGGTCACTCCTTCCAGTTATCCAACAAGCTCTCTAAACATGGAAAAGGTGGACAAGAGTAATAAATAAATAGTGAATTAACCTCAATATGTGTGCCCATCATTAACCTCCATATGAGCATGAAATCCCCTCAAATCATGTGCATCATATGAAACCATCCATCAAATCATGGCCAAAAATAATAAGTGCACTCTACAAAAGTGTGCATGAGGGTTAAGGTTTCTCCATAAGTAAGCCACACATCTTGATGGATATAGATCACTCTTCTTTCAATAAGAAAAAACTAGCTTACTTTAATTATCAAAAAGTACTTGCATATTCATGTTTTCTATCTCATCCCCATACATATTTTATCCCCATATTATGCCCCTTGGAATTATATTTTATGTCATATTTACATATAATTTCATTTATCAATTCAAAATATTTGACTTTCTTTCGTTATTTGTCTTCATAATCACTCTTTCCTTGTCTGATCCTACTACAATATCTAATTTTTTTCTTCAAAATAGAAAAAGGAAAATTTTTAAGCATCATCAAAATCACATAGTAATTTATAGAAACTTTCTACGACAATCCTTTAAATTTTTATACTTCTCGAACTTTGAAAGGTTCCGTTGTCAAAAGCTGAGGAATTAATTGAACCCGGAAAACGACAACATCCTTCCTTTGACAGGAGATCTACCACATGGTTTTTCTCCCTACAGATGTGTGGAAAAGATAGTTTCTGAAAATACTTTATCAACGCTCTAATCTGTTGTATCTGATGTATGAGTGATGGAAGTTCAAAATTTGACCACATTTGTACCCATTCTTTAATCACTTTTGAGTCATTGAGAACATCTAGCTCCCTAATACCAAGCCATTTTATACAAATTAAGACCTACCAAAGAGCAGTAAGCTCGACTCTATTATTATAACCTACACCATTATACCAGTTGAAATGATATAACATACCTGACTTCATAATAATATATGCCCCAATGCCATAGACCCTATCTGATGATGCCCCAACAAAGAACCTGTTGTCGCTACGACAAACACCCTCCAAAATTTTTCTTACATTTGAATTTTGGAGCCTACTAAGGATCTTGTGATTTGTCATCCCATTGTCACTTCATTTCATTCGGCCATAGGGATATTTGTAAGGTATGATGTTTGATGTCTGATAGGTGAAATGTTATTCATTTGATTCCAGGGAAAGTTCCTCCAAACATCAGACCTTACAAATATCCATATGCCCAAAAGAGTGAAATTGAATGGATGGTTGCATAAATGCTATAGGCTGGTATAATTCAACCTAGTCAAAGTTCTTACTCTACTCCAGAAGTATTGGTGCACAAGAAGGATGGATCATGGAATATGTGTCCAGATTATAGGGATCTCAACAAGCTCATTATTAAAGATGAATTTCCCATTCATGTCATTGATGAATTTTTGGATGAATTACATGGAGAAATTTACTTCACCAAGTTGGATCCTCATGCAGGATATCATTAAATTATAATGAAGACTAAAGACATTCTGAAAACAACATTCATAAATCATGAGGGTCATTATGAATTTTTGTCATGCCTTTTGGTCTTACTAATGCACCTTCCACATTTCAAGGTTTGATGAATTCCATTTTCAAACCCTCCCTTAGAAAATTTGTGTTAGTATTTTTTTATGATATACTAATATACAACAAGTCTTGGAAGGATCATGTTCAACATGTTGACAGGGTGCTCAAATTATTGGAGGAGAAACAATTATATGAAAAAACCTCCAAATGTTTCTTTGGAGTACAAGAGGTGGAATATTTGGGTCATAGTATATCTCATGGGGGGGTTAAGCTAGACCCTAACAAAACCAAAGCCATTAAGGAATGGAAAATCCCCACAACCCTAAAGCATCTTCGACGATTTCATGGGTTAATTTAACTGATGGTAGATGTCCACATGCAATTTGCAATATGGCTCGGTTCTCTAAATGTTATTATCTATCTTTTCAAAGTTTCATAACTTGTCAGGAAGTCAAGGAACTTCAACTCCCGTTGATGGTTATGTCAGGTTCTCACAATCCTAGTGAGATTCCTTAACCATGTCAGATCTATATTTTCTCACAAAATTCTTTCCTTCATATTGTTTCACTAGATTCAAACTCGACCTTGATGGAATTTGGGATTTCTCATTATAATTTTTCTATCTCTCGAGATCTAGTTTTTTATCAGATCAAGGATACTACTATAATGAATTCATCTTCATCTAGACCTCTTGCATCTAACTTGGGATTGAAATGTATGCATTTCATGAATGCACAATATTTTGAAGATGATCTATGGTCGAAGAATTCATATATGTTGAGTGTTATGATGAACAATCAACTCCTAATATCCATTGTGAATGTCATTGAACTAAACATTTTTGTTATGCCCCATTCAATCCATTTGAGAAACATTCAAGTCTTGAATCATTTAGTGAATCAAGCCCCCCATGTTGATATGGATTCTAGATTTGATTTGACATATTCCTTTAACATTTTGTCAACATGTTGTTTTAATCAATTTCTTATATTTACAAGGCCATCAATTGCTTTTGATTCTGCAAGCTCTCATATCCCTCGTCTAGTATGGAATTATACACAAAGGGAACCGATCAACAATCAAGAGTCTTGTATGTTAAGCTACCTATCTTATTATAATACTAAATCTAACAATTGTCATTTCAATAACCATTTTCCCACTAGTATATTTGATGATGGTTGTTTTACATCATTTGATGTAGTTGAATCCAGTGGTCTTTATGATTTATCATTTCATTGTTTGGATATTTTCCAAATAATTGAGGCAATTTAGTCTTTGTTGATGGTTATGTTAGGATCTCACTATCTTGACAAGACTTCTGAACATGATCAGGCTTATTTTCTCTTACAATATTTTCATCTTGATCTCATGCCTTTAGTTGAAAATCCATATATTCAAGGATATTTAGGTTTTAAAGAGTATTGTTTTAGATTTCCTAACCTAATTTATGATTGATTGGAAGCATCTTACTTAGAAGGCCCTTATGCTAAAAATAGGTTATGATCCTTATGGATGTTTGCTAAGTAGGAAAACATATATGCAAGTACATTCACAAGAATTTCTCAAGGTTTGTATGACTGTTGTTCTCGTTGAAAAGGTAAGGTTGATAGACGGTTAAGGTTAGTTTTTGTGACACGTATTTCTTCCATTCGACAAGGCCTTCAATATTTTGTTCAAGCTATTCACATTCTTATCTCCTCTTTTGTACATCAGTATATATTAATTTTAATTGTTGGTATCTTTGTGTTTGTAGGTCAAGAGTAGTTACAATTATTACATTAGAAATCTCATTACACTTGACCTTTTACTTCTAGTTGGTTAGGTTAGGAGTAGGTATATATGTATTCTAGTTTCTCTTTTCGCACTCATCATGTGTTCTCTCTCCATCTAGTTTCTGTATTTCTTTTGTTTTATTAGTTCGTTCTACATGTTTCTTTATGTTCAACCTCCATTTTCTTGTCTTTTGGTCTTGTTTCTTTGTTTTGTCTTTTCTTTCATGTTTCGCTTAATAAGACTTTGCATGAACAATGTCTCTTTTTGGCTCAAATTACAATGTGGCAAAGTTTGAAAAGGGAAATTGTGATGACGAACAATGTTTGGCTTATATGTTATCCTCTTATCTATCTTGGGGTTACATATCTTTAAAGGCAATGATGTCTAAATGGAAAATATGATCCATTTGAACAAAAAGCCTTTGGTCGAACCATACAGCATGTATCTATTCTAGGATCTTCATTCCTTGACTTGGTGTTGTAATTAAATGGTGTTCTTCTTTCCCAATTGAGTAGAAGAAGGGAAAGAGGAAAATCAATAGTGAGAAAACCAATATCATAGGTATATAAACCTTCTTTGAGGGAACAACCTCTTCTACTCTCAATAAGTTAGGATCCCTCCTCCACCCAAGTGAAATATATAAGTGCCTAAGCAAAGTCCTATAAATAAATAAATAAAGGGCAAAAGAGGAGAAAGGTTTCCTGCGCAAAGAAGTGAAGCAAGTAACTTTTCTGAGGTACTGTTCAAGCTCGTTGGTAGCAAAGAATTGCTTGTGTTCCTGTAGTGACTCTATCGAGGTACTATCCAAGCATGTTGGAAACAAAGGAACACAAAAGACGAAAAATCATACTCTGATCATCTTAAACTCGCAACAATTGTGATTTGGAAAACTTTTTAAATGTGTATAGTCGAGAAAAGGAATAGAGGTGACTATATCCATAACCGGGTCAAATGGGGAGCCAAGGTAATCCATGTGATGAACCAATATTTCCTAGAATACTAAGACCTTACTCTTAAGGGTGAAACCTGAGCAGAGAAGTTGATGTCCTACCAATGTGTTTCCAAGTGTTATCATTGTGACAAACACCCTCCAAAATTTTTCTTACACTTGAATTTTGGAGCCTACCGAGGATCTTGCGATTTGTCGTCCCATGGTCACTTCATGGTCATTTAATTTTTGTAGAGTATTAATTCTTCTTCTAAGTGTCAAAGTATCTTGCTGACACATGTTCTGTCTTAAATGAATTCATAAACACACATCTTTCTATGCAATCTTCGATAGGCATTGCAAAACTCTTGAAGGTAAATCTTGTGCAATCACTAGTGACAGTGAATGCACAATGCACTAAACAACATATAATGACAGTGAATGCACACTCTCCATTGACATTCTTCCTCACTTCAATTTTAATTATACTTCTATTTTAATGATTTTTCTCAACTATTTCTTTGGCGCACCTTCCCAGCTATCATTTTTTCTTGTTTTCATTCCAACAAGTGTTGTTTTCATGTTATCTTCGTTCTTACATGTGCCGCTTTTATTTTTTTTAAGCCTTTTCAAGTGTCGTTTGCACATTTATGTTACTTTCTCAAGTGTCATATTTTGGCATGGGAAGTGTCACACATCACAAGAAGCGAAGTTATGGTTCATATCAATGGGTAACTTTGGTGTCGATGGGTCCTATTTATCATATAGACATATATTAGACCGATTCCCAAAGTTACATGCACTATCACACAAGTGTTGTCACTATCATCACAAAGTGTACCTTAAGTGTCGCACTTGGAGGAGTGTTTTATTTTTCGTCGCAATAAGGGGATCATGTCATTTCTAAGTGTTGAGTGTTCTATGTCATGTCGCCAATTGTTCTGAGTGTTTGATCATGCCCAAGTCCAACCTCAGTTTCATATTTGCTTCACTGATCCCACACTTAGCTAAATTCTGGAAGAATCCTTTACCCGATCAACTTGACCTCACTTAGCCTCCTTGAATTTTGTATTGCATAGTAACAAGCCTCGATCTGATCCCTTTCCTCCTAGAACCACGCAATGTGGAGTTTATGTCTCTAAGGACTACGCATTGTGCAATCATAGTGTTGAAGGATTGCCTCACTTCCCTCAAAAAATGTACAATCCTGCCTCCCAGCCAATCTCTTGTTGCGCATTACATAGTCTCATTCATCAAGCTGCCTCCATGAGTCATTGAACTACACAACTTCGCAATCCACTGACAAGTATCCCTCCAAAATTGCGCATTGCACAATCTCAAGGCTCAATATTGCCTCACTGAGCTCCTCAACTACATAGTCATCTTCCCCGAGCCTCCATATCTGTGCATTGCAATAGTATCAATATTTAATCCACCACTCCCAACCACTAGAACTACACACTGTGCAATCTCTAAGTCTGCCTCTTAATCCAACACCCAGTTCCAACTCAATCAACATTTTTATGAAGAAAGTTATACTAGGATATTTTTGGACTAATGTCATATTTTCATGAGCGGACTTCACTTGCAGGTACTATATCTTGACATAGCAGGATGATGCCTAGAGAGGAGGAGAAGGAGACTATGCTAGAAGACACTTGTGAATTGGAAACCATGAAGAGGCCATTAAGCAAGAAGATGAAGGAACACTAGTTTACAACAATAGACCAAAGATTAGGACCACATGAATACTCCATACCATTCAACCCCTTGGATGGTGAAGATGAAGAACAAAGCAGATCCTTCATGAAGATGAAGTATTGAACATAACCCTCATGAAGATTGAAGACAAAACAATAAGAGAAACAACTTGGCATTGCCACTTCATCATGAAGTCCATGTCAACATTGTCAAGTTGTGATTTGTACTAGTTCCATCACAATGTCATGTGTGTCCATGTGTCTTGCCACATCATTTGTGGATATAATGATGTTATTATCAAAAGGAAACAACAAAATGTAATGTGTGGAAGTCCAACAGTCATATATGGAATATGAAAATTCACATAGTCATATATGGACAAAAGAGTCTTTAGGAAAAGTCCAAAAGTCATATAGAAGTCCAAAGGTCACATTAGAAGTCTAAGAGCCTTGAGGGAAGCTCAATATTCATGGGGACATGAAAGGTCATTCCTCTTGTTATAAATACACCCTCATAACTCAAACAAATGGCTTTTGGAGGCTTATCATTTGGAGAGTTAGCCTTGGCTTCTCCAACTTAGCATAGGAGATAACTATTGGGTTGTGTTATATTCTTTCCACGACTACCCCACGTGCAGGGGGTTCACAGGAGGGTGGTAGCCCCCCTGCACGGGGTCTAGGGCAGTGCCCTGGGAAAAGAAATTTGGACCCTATATTAGGTGGGCAGACCTACCTACGGTTTTGTGCATGGATTCCGCACATGGTTTTGGGCATGATGGTTCTTTGTCCCTTGTATTTTGTAGATCTGGTCAAGGGAACTATGGTTATGTTCTAATCTAGGGTTAATGGATTGGGGTATATGAATGCTTCGACATGTATATATATGTATTGTAACATTGAAAGGAACATAATGAAAAATCAATCTGGTAGTCCCGGTTTTGGGATCCAGGGGAAATCTTTGTGTATATATGTTTTATGTTTTATTCTCTCACCATTGTTTATTTTCTATTTTTAGAATTCGTATGCAAGTAATTTTTGTACAGGGTTAAAACCTACAATAACATCATTCTTTGGAGAAGCAAGAAGTGACTTAATGTTCCACTATTAGAGCTATTAGCTCACAGTTGTAATTGTGTAATTGGATCTTTCGCCTAGCAATTAGAAGCTCGATGAGCCAGCACATTTTCATGCATGTATCTTGAATGTAGTAAGAATATTATTTATATATCTGTGTCATGTGTTTTCTTCACATGTACTAGGGAAATTGAATTATTCTGGTGGATTTGGTACTTATTTTGTTGAATGTGTGTGGTATTTTCTTTAATGATCATTATGCCTATGTGAACTACTTCGCTAGATAACTAAAAAAACTTTTCATGCTTTCATGTGTCTCTCTTAGGTCAGTACTATTAATTCCTTCCATAGACTCACTTCTCTCTCTCCCCTCGTGAAAGTCTCCTTTTACACATTGCAATTGGTGTTTCATAGTGTCAACTTTCTTCCTGATTTCAAATATTATGTGCATAGTCTCTTATGTTATTCATTGCAGCTGAGGCAAACCTCCAAGTTATGGTGGTCAAGCCAATACTCCATATGGAGTTCCTACTCCAAATGGTGTGAGGTCTAATTGAGACTTCACATTGGGGAGACCCCCTTGGTTGACATATTTCCAACATCGTCAACATAACCCAATTGGGGAATTAGAACAAACTACCTTAATCTGCAAATTTTGCCTTGATATCACCTTCTTCTTTGGTCCTATCTCTAGAAAGTATGCAATAACTTTCAAACAAGTGCCTCTAAAATTTGACTCAAATTGGTCGAAAATCATTGCGTTCATGCTTCTCCAAATTCCCCATAAGATATAGAAGGGTAAAATACTTATTCCTTAAAGTCCTAAAACCACTACATTAAAAATTTCTCAATGGATATCTTATCTCATACAATAATTATATTAATCCCTTGCAATACCCCACACTAAACTAAGACCAGAATGGACAGGTAAAAAAAAAGATGGACCACATCTTCATTATTTGCTTTACATAAAACACATCTCTCGGGCGCGTTAAATCGTCTTTTAATGAGATTTTTCCATGTAAGATTCTTGTTGTGCACAACCAACAAGGTAAAACATGTTAATTTAAGAGGAATATCCCACTTCCAAGCCTTTTGAAACCACAAAAAATTATCCATCATGCTTCGATCCTGTATAATATGGTTATAAATGTCTTTAACCAATATCTGATCCTTATACTTACAACCATCCCAAGCCAGATTATCCTTTTTCTCTATTAAGACTATCCCTCATATAATCCAAGGATATCACTCATATAATCCAAACAACAAACCATGTCAAAATAACCACAATGCCATGGATATCCCATATATTGTGGTGCTCCTCAATTTAAGAGAAATTTGTGATCTATATAGCATTGGGGAAGTTAATACACCAAGAAATATGAGTTAAAGGGTGTAAACACATTATCTCAAGGTTCACAATCAAAACAATTAAGTAATAATCTAAGTGAAACTAGGTACCCATGCAAGCTGTTGAGAAACCAAGATGCTAGTATATTAGGATTGATTTCTCTTAACATGATAATGACTTGTGAATGTTTGTTGGCTTATTATTAAATTTGCATTCTCTTCATTAAGAAATTACTAGAATGTACAAAGCATGGAGATCAAAAAGAGACAAAGGACACAAAAAAATAGGCTACAATCCTAGGCAAACCCCCAGAAGGGGGGAAACCAAGCAATCCTCTTCTTATAGAATCATATCAAAGTGACATATCTATGACCCAATACCAAGACTACCACAATGATCTCAAGTCATTCCTCCTCCAAGCCACCTCCAACCAAGTCAAAGTTAACGCTGGTCAAATCTATGAATTTATGGTCAAACCATAGAAAAGCTTGGTCCTGCAATAATAGTCAAATTTCGGCCCTGTAATAGCTCTAAAAAACTGCAAAAAACTCGCATGTGTGGACATATTTAGGGAAAAAACAAAATTTTCTCTCTCTTTTGACCTTTCTCTCACTCTCTCTTCTTTGAATTTCGCTATTTTTTCTTCTTTTCTTGCACAGAAATTGATGTGATGATTGATGGATTGGTTGGTCTCCAAAGTGATCAAGTTGATTCTATATATACATGTCCATGAGGGCTGAATAGTTGTCCCTAGGG
This sequence comes from Pinus taeda, assembly GCA_000404065.3. Taxonomy (NCBI): domain Eukaryota; kingdom Viridiplantae; phylum Streptophyta; class Pinopsida; order Pinales; family Pinaceae; genus Pinus; species Pinus taeda. The sequence goes on along the minus strand of APFE031639619.1, from coordinate 60,931 downwards.
CTGACTTGGTCTTGTGGATGACATTTTGACTCATTCTCAAGATTAAAATAATTTTCCTTTTCTTACAAGAAGTCCAAATGGGAACTGGACACAATTACATTTCTTTGGCTCATAATTAATTTTATTTTGAATCAATTGACACTATAAGCATGAAGAACATTCTTTGACTAGAAATAAAATAACAATAATGAATATAACCAACAAATATAACAAATACATTAATAATACATTTGAATTACATTATGAAGATCGACACTAGTTACATTTCCAACACTCCCTATTAACTATGGAGGTATTCATAATGACACAACAAGATACTCTCAAGTTGAAATATTCTCATAAGAAGGGATTTAGATTGATAAGCATCAACATAACCAACATTGTCAAAAATAGCAAGGCCTTGACTAACAAGCTCTATCTATCCACTAGATCAGAGAACAATGTTGGAAGTCATAAATTTGGACATCGCCGCCTCTCAAGGCGCATACCCCATCTAGATGTTCACCTGGTATGTCCTCAGAGGACTATTATTATATTGGATACACCTCCTCATAGAATATCGGTCCTTGAGACTATTTTTATCTTGGATACAAATCATTGAAGAATATCGGTCCTTGATGCTTATCCAATCCACCATTCTCTTTATTAGCGTCTTTAATAGGCTCGCGACTATTATTCCTAGCCATAGTGCATGACACATGGAGAATACGGTGTCCACCCTCACTCTCTCTCTCAACTAGGGAGGAGATCCTCACTCCCTCTCAAACAGAGAGAAATAACCACAATCCTAAGCTTGTCTCAAAAATATCCATCAATGCATCGACTATTTGTTCTTTCATGGAGATTTGTTTGTAGCTTCTTGGCTTCTATCTACATCATAGCATAATGAGCTTCGACCTTCCTCATTTTCTGACAATCATTATATTGAATCCAATGTATCATCAAATAGTTCATCAAACACCTTATGGAGCCAAACTTCATAGTTGATTCACACAAGCCTTCACAGAATTCTTCTTTCATGTTCTTCCAAGAAATATTACCAACTCCCAAAAATTAGTAGCATCTTTATCGACATTAGTATTACCAATCAATCAGTTACTAGTATAATATCAAAGTTCTTCCATTTCTTGCTAAAGGGTATTGTCATCGATTTTCCATCTTGTCCTTTTTTATCTTAAGCTTGTCTTTTTCTACCTCTATAGTGTTCACAAATCTGTTATATATATTCTTCTAGGAAGCCATACCATATCTCAAACATTATTGATATCATTCCTAGAGTTGCCAAAACAATCAATATCTACTCTTGAGTCAAGTTGCAGGATTCTTCATGTCAATTTTTGCTTCTAGTTCCCTATGCGGTCAATCATTAATTCCTTCGCATTATCTATCTTCAAGTTGAATAACAACCAATAGTAGTCTCAACATGAGTTCTTCTAATAATGTATATGTTGTTAGACCATGGTTAATTATGTTCATCATATGTCAAACAACCATCTAGGAGAGTCTTAATGTTTTGACTTTCCTTTCAACTATCTAATCAAGATATATCATGCCTTTGCTATTGACTTTCTGCCCAAGTATATTTCTGATCTATATGCCTCATGTTATTCCTTTAACTCCCTCTGAAGATATAAGTATCCTTTTGAGATAGATGATTTCAAGGTATTTATGAAAACTTCCTTTAGAGTAAGTGTGCTTCTTCCTTCCATGTTGTTATTTAATTGACTTCTTTGATCAAGTTATTTCTTTATACTCTTTGAAGATGATGTCCATGAAATGTAGAATGATGTGATTCCTCCTTTGAGCTACTTCTAGATTTTTATTCAATGCATATTGATAAGTTGCATGTTTTTCTTGTACTAGAATATAATTCTATTGTGTTTCTTTGATTCTTCCATTCAAATGTTCAACTTTGGTAGTATTGCTAGGTTTGAAACAAAATATCATGTTGAAGAGACTTCTATAATGATGGCATTTTCCAACTTCTTCAATAGTAGAGGTCCTTGTTGTCTTCAATCTTGGGTTTATTTTTGCCTTCTTCATCTTTTTCAACATGTGCTTCACTTGTTTCTTTCCCCTTGTTATTTTTCTTATTCTTAGGATCCTTGGGACAATCCCTTTTATAATGTTTGTATTCATTACAACCAAAGAACTTTACACATGTCTCAGTTTCCATGTGACCTATTGTTGTTGTTGGATCTATGATGAGGTCCAAATCTTCCAAACTTCCTCCTCCATATGGCAGCAAATGCTTGAGATTTTTCATTATTGAGTGTGGTGATGTCATTAGCTTTCAACCTAGCTTCTTCTAGAACACATAGAGCCCAAATTTATTCAAATGTTGGAGTATATTTTCTTGAGTAGATGTTACTTACAAAGCCACTCCAATCTAGAGGTAGAGCATTGAATATAGAAGTGATTAATTTAGAATCATATATGATTTCTCCAAGCCCTTGAATTTGATCCTTTAATTTTGAGACTTTCATAAGGTATGAGGCCACTTTTTCATCTTTTGATATCCTTGTTCAATAAGTTGATTCCTTATAGAGATTTTATGACCTGTAGTATTAACAAAATATAGTTTAACCTTTTTTTCATAGACTTCTTTGGATGTGGACAAATCTGAAACAAAAGAGATGAGGTGATCCTTGATAGACTCAAAGAGGACTCTTTGAGCCCTAAATTCTCCCTTATTGTATTTTTCCTCTTCTTAAGCATTGCTCTTATGTGGTACTGAAATTTTTCCTCAAATGAAATCCATGACTTCATTTTCTATGAGAACCAAATCGATTCTCCTTTTCCAAGCCTTGAAATTAGAGGCTCCATCAAGTTTGTTTCCTTCCTTACAAATAGATGTTATTCAACTGGGAGGTTGAGACATAGAGTATAGTAAATTACTTAATTGTCAAAGGAAAAGAGGCCATTGTAAGAGTGCTTTCAATAATGTTGATGATGCTTCCAAGAGTCTCCAAAGATGTTCTTGAGTGGTGGCTTCCTATAGTGATGTCTTCAAGGATGGGTGCTACAATAATGTCATCAATTTGCTATAATGACTTCTTCATGATGGGTGATGAATGATCAAGAGATTGACAATATTTCCAAAAACCTTCAATAATGTCAAAAGAGATAGATTTTTGCTACAATGGTCTTCTTCAAAAGTGAGCAATGACTGCTAAAAAGATGATGATATTTGGATCTTCTTCTTTTTCCCTTTATAAAAAGAATATCTTCAAGTATAATTGTTGCAACAAATGTCCCCAAATATAGTTGTTGTAAGTGTGTCTTGAGAGTGAGATAATTGTTGTGGAAGTATCTTCAAATATGCCAACAAAAAGTGTTCTTCAAGTTGCCCTCCCTTCACCAAAACTCTAATACCATGCTGAGAAACCAAGATGCTAGTAGATTAGGATTAATTTCTATTAGATTGATGATTACTTGTGAATATTTGATTTATATTCTCTTCATTAAGTAATTACCAAAATGTACAAAATATGAAGATCACAAAGAGACAAAGGACACAAAAAATTAGGCTCCAAGCTAGGGAAAAACCCAACAAGGGGGAAAATCCAAACAATCATCTTCTTATAGAATCAGATAAAAGTGAGATATCCAAAACCCAAGACCAAGACTGCCACAATGATCCCAATTTATCCCTCCTCCAAGTCACCTCCAACCAAGTCAAAGTCAACATTGATCAAATCTCTGAATTTCTAGTCAAACCATATAATAGTTTGTTCCTAGAATAAAGGCCAAATTTCAACCCTATAACAACTCTGAAAAACCACAGAAAACTCACACACGTGGACAGATTTAGGGAAGAAATATTTTTTCTCTCTCTTTTGACCTTGCTCTCTCTCTCCTTTGACTTTCGCTAATTTTTCTTCTTTTCTTGCATAGAAATCGATGTGATGATTGATGGATTGATTAGTCTCCAAATTGGTCGAGTTGACTCTATATATACATGTCCAGGAGGGTCAAATAGCTGCCCCTAAGGCCAGTTTGTCTAGGGAGGGCAAACTTGATCTTGTGGATGACATTTTGACTCTTTGACTCAAGACAAAAATAATTTCCTTTTCTTACAAGAAGTCCAATGGGACTTTAATTCAATTACATTTCTTTGACTCATAATAAATTTTCTTTTGACTCAATTGACCCTATAAGCATGAAGATTGTGCTTTGACTAGAAATAAAATAACAATAATAAATACAGTAATAGTACATTTGAATTACATTATGAAGATCGACCTTAGTTACACTTCCAACATAAGCATACCAAGAAACTAGTTCACCGCATCAAGGAGCCATAATTAACCAATTAAATTAGGAAAACCCTTAGTTGATGAGTATCCCTTTCCATAAATATGCGAAGGGTCGATCAAATTTGTAAGCAACGTTATGCAAGACCCTTAAACACCACATGCTAGACACACACCTCCAAACAAGAGATGATGACGCGAACAAGAAAGATAATGTGCATACTCTAACCATGGGATACCAATATCAAACCATAGAACACTCCCACCATGGTAATGAGCTCTAGTGGCAACAATAACAAGTAAGTGTATAGAAGAAAATTTCTCTTCAAGGGACATCAACACCCATTAATGTTGATCAACAATGTCATAAGGGAAGTCACTAAATAATATTTATTGATATGTGCATCCAATAACAAGATATAGCAAAAATCTACAACACTCCATATGCAACCTACCTAAGTACGATGTTCAACTAGATCAAATGGATCATGCTATATGAGGGGGTAACACTTGGCTCCATATGGAGACATCCATTCTTGGTGAAGAGTGTATGAAAACCTTGGATCTTAGGAACCTTTTAGAAATTTCATAAGAAATAAAATAATATGTGGTGGGATAGGAGCAATTCTCTCATCTGGTAACCCCACATACACCATAATATACCAATATATTTCACTACATCGAAAATATATCTAAAACAAGACATGAGCTAAAATGTTAATGGGAACATGGAAATCAACAATTACACCTACTATATTGCTCACTAATGCTTATTCATCCTATCTTGGTGTAATTATTGTACCCAACATAATATATTATCATATTAGCACACCTTCGGGGGGGGGGAATTAGGAACATGGCTTTTGTGGTTAGGACTCTCAATATGGTTTTTTGTTCTTCAAAGTGCACCCATGATGCAATTGTGAGCCTCCAACTCATGGTTAAAGGTTATTGTCAAAATTCGGAACAATTTCCAACTAGAAATTTATGAACATGATTTTTAGGTAGATGAAGGTAAATCTTGAAAATTTGAAACATGGGTTTTTTTCATGATACCCCAAATTGAGTATGATATGAACCTAAAACATGGGCTTTTTTTTCAGGATACCCCAAATTGAGTATGATTATGAACCGTTTTCCAAAATAAAGCACAATTTGGAGTTATGGAGTTATGGTTGGTTCTTTAATTAAAGTTTGCTTAGATTTCATGTGGACACCCGGATTGTAAAGAAGACAACCAGTTGGCTTTTCAAATATCTTATGTCTAAAAATTATTATCAATATCGTTATTGACCTGCCTTGTTGAATCGAAGCCATCCCATGTTAAATAACATATGTTTATGTAGTTTTTGGCAAGAATCAAATGTTTCCAAAGTCAGTTTCATATCTCATGTATAAATAAGGGTGGAAGATCATGTAGGGAGGTGGTCATTTAGTTAGGGATTGATATGTATTATTGTATTAGAGATTCAAAGCGAGTTGACTGTTATCACCTTGTACCAAAATTTTTATATTTAATAAATGAGAATTTTTCATTGTTGAGACATTGTGCATCGTTCCAACATGATTTAATCATTCTAGGCATAATGTCCAGGTCAGGAAGGGTCCCTCGATCTGGTAATAGCCTAGCCCTTCATGATCCAGGTGGATATTGGTGGCCACCTACCTATTCCACATAGACCTCCAATGAGTTTCATCTATTTCCTTGATTATAACATCATTTACTATTTTTAGCAATTTTTAAGGTCCTGAACTTCCGGAGCTATTTTGACCCCCTAAACAACGTTTTTTTGAGGTTTAGAATAAAATTGTTGTCGTATTCAGAGAGATATTTCCAATGAGGTATCACACACACCAAACAAAGATCATATGGCCAAGTTATGACCTCAGGAAGTTGGTTGCGCAACTAACCCCAACGGGGCCCACAAATTCTTGGCGTTCCATCTCCTGTAGTTAGGATTTTTGTTGTTTAAGGTTTTCCCTTGTTGTTCAGTAATAAAAGGCCCTTGAGCCTCATTGTAACATAATTCAGAGGCATGTAGTCACCACATATCTTGTCATAGATAAGCTATGATCGTCAAAGCTAGCTTACTTCCATTTTATATGTAGCATATTTCAATTCTTTGATATTAATGAAATGAAATTTTATTTCTATTGCATGTCAGTGTTTATGTTTGTATATATATTCTGTTGTGCTCTTGTATAAGTCTGGATCAATGGTATTAGGGTGGTTTTATCTTTCTCTATTTTTCTTTGCATGTCTTCAACGAGGTTAGGGTATAAGGAGTTAGGGCTCGAACTGGTTGAACCTTTGCAAGACCAGTCTCGCAAACCCCGATGGCCTCCCATGATGGAAGAAAATAAAGACGAGGGAGTAGGAGATCCTTTTAAAACATTGCTCGAAGAAGCCCTTGAGCGATAAAGGAACGTGATGATGGATAACTTTTCCCATATCCTTCTGTGGCTACCCACAAGCAACGTATCTTCATCCAACAACCACTCTCGAGACACCACTCCCTTTAAGGTACAAGTCAACTTTGAAATTCCCATATCTGAAGGCCAGATAGATGTATATGTTGTAGATAGATGGTTCAATATGTTGGAAGGATATTTTCGGTTCATGACTTTTCCAATCAGGAAAATATTACTTTTGCACTCCTCAAAGTCGTCCCCTGTGTCAAGGACTGGTGGGAAACCTACTCTGAACAAAAGGAGGAGAGTGAACCCTCACTATTTTCAACTGCACCCACTTGGAATTCTTTCTGAGACACCATCAAGGAACAATATTACCCTATCGGGATCTATGAATATAAATACATAAAGTGGACCACGTTGCGCAAGGAAGGGACCAAGACGTGCCAGAGTTCATGAATATCTTTCATACCCTTCACATGAAGTTGGGTATCAAGGATTATGAGCGAAATTTGGTATTCAATACCATGGTTGTCTACACAAGTACATCCAGGATGAGATGGAGTTCCTAGACATCTCCTTGCTTAGCGCCACCTATCGATTCATTGTCAAGATCGAGAAAAAATTTAAACAGAAAAAGTGAGACTTTGGATCTGTGAATCCAAAGCAAGGGAAAGGTGCCTCCAAACCACAGAACAAAGGACAAAGCTAAGGCAAGGAGACCCAAGACAACCCACCAAAGCCGCAAGCAACTAAAATCACCACGAAGACAAAGAAGGACATAGGGAAATGGTGTGAGTTCCATAAGAGCCCCACTCACAACATAAGTGAGTGTCGATCCAAGCAATCATTGGTGGATGAGTTGAAAGCTTTCGAATCAAATGCATGTTCCAACTCTGAGTTAGAAGCCGACAAGGGGAATGACAAAGAGAAGCAGGTTATCGATGTAGAGCCTAGCACCACCGTTTCCACCACCAAGATCCAGAAGATTGAGCCCGAAGATCCATAGGAGGGGGAGCGACTCTTCCACTCAAAAATGTGGGTGAAGGGTTCTCCGTTGCAGTTCATTGTCGACAACGAAAGCCAAAAGAACCTCATTTTAACAGACATCGTGAAGTGGTTGGGCCTACTGATAACACCACACCCACAATCATACACCATCGCATGGCTTCACCAAGGCCAAGATCTCCCCGTCAGCCAGCAGTGTCGCCTTCCCTACAACATCAAGCCCTTCGCAGATGAGGTATTGTGTGATGCTTCTCCTCTTCAAGTATGTCATGTATTATTAGGCCAACCATATTTGTGGAAGCATCATGCTATGTATGAGTCTAGGCCTCACACTATTATAATTTCTTTGGGCAATAAGTTATACAAGATACCGAAGGTAGCACTGCCTACCACCATCTCGTTTATCTTTGTGAAGCAATGATAATAAGATTGTTTCCTAGACTAGGAAATTTATCTTCTTTATGATTCACCCTTAGGGAAAGAAGAATATTGTGGCCACATCCACGTCCTCCAGATAGGGCTCCTCTGCACGGAAGCAACAGATGGAGAAGGTCATGGAGGAGTACAAGGACATCTTCACCTCACCCACAAGGGTACCCCTACATTGTCAGGTCAAACACTCCATCGATATGACCTCAGACATGTTGGGTTGTGTTATATTCTTTCCACGGCTAGCCCATGTAGTGAACCGAAGGGTTAAACGGGGGGCGGAGCCCCCCCTTCATTGCGTTGATTGCGTAACGGGGGGGTCACAAGGGGGGTGGCAGCCCCCCTTGTCCGAGGGGGTTGAGGGGGGTGGGTAGCCCCCCTCTACGGGGTCCGAGGCAGTGGCCCGAAAAAAAAAAAATAAATAAATAAATTAATTAATTAATTAATTAAAAAAAAAAAATTAATAATAATAAATAAATAAAATAAAATAAATAAATAAATAAATAAATAAAATAAAATAAAATAAATAAATAAAAATAAAAATAAAAATAAAATAAAAATAAAATAAAAAATAAAAAAAAAATTAAAAAAAAATAAAAAATAAAAAATAAAAATAAAAATAAATAAAATAAAATAAAATAAAATAAAAAATAATAAAATAATAAAATAATAAATAATAATAATAATAATAATAAATAAAATAAAAATAAAATATAAAAATATAATAATAAAATAAAATAAAAAAAATAAAAAATAATAAAATAATAAATAATAAATAATAAATAAATATAATAATATAAAATATAATAAATAAATAAATAATAATAATAAATAAATAAATAATAAAATAAATAAATAAAAATTTAGACCCTATATTACATTGGACGAACCTACTTATGGTTTTTGTTCCATGGTTTTGGATGCGATGGTTTTTTGTCCATGGTATTGGATGCTTCGACATGTATAAATATGTATTGTAACAATGAAAGGAACATAATGAAAAATCAAGCTTGTAGTCCCGGTTTTGGGATCCACGGGAAAATCTCTGTGTATATGTGTTTTATGTGTTATGCTATCGCATTGTTTATTTTCTGTGTTTTAGAATTCATATGCAGGTAATTTCTGTATGGGGTTAAAACCTACAAGGCGCGTTGTTACCCAATGGGCCGATCTATTCACGTTGTGTTTTGGAGAATGATGAAATTAAGAGGTAGATTTAGGAGCTCTTGTAGAAAGGGCACATCAGGCCAAGTTCAATACCTCGTGGGATCCTGATCATGTTGGTATAGAAGAAGGATGGGACCTGGAGACTCTATATTAACTATTGGGTGTTGAATAAGATCATTGTCTGGAATTGGTATCCAATCCCATAGATTGATGACCTTCTGGGCCAACTCAAGATGGGCAAATATTTCACCAAGTTTGACTTGAAGTCCGGTTATCACCAGGTACCAATCGAACCCTCTAATGTGTGGAAGACTACCTTCAAATCCAAGGAGGGCATTGATCCAGGTGGATATTGATGGCCACCCGCCAAGTCCACTTGGACCCCCACCATTATTTCTTTCAGCTTTTCAGTTTCCTTAATTATAGCATAGTTTACTATTTTTAGCAGTTTTTCAGGTTCTGAATTTCCGGAGCCGTTTTGAGGCCCTAAACGACATTTTTTGGGAAAAGTAGGAGAAACTTGGGTCCATGGATTGATGTTTCTCTTCCCAAAGTTGTATTTCTCGGATAGATATTTCTAACGAGATATTGTTCGCATCAAATGGAGATCGTATGCCAAAGTTATGACCCCGGGAAGTTGATGTACCAATTTACCCAAACAGGGCCCACAGTTTGGCTTTTCATCTTCTAGGCTTAGGTTTTTGGATGTTTAGGGTTTTCCATTGTTTCTCAACAATAAATAGGCCTTCGAGCCTCATTGTAACACAGTTCAGAGGCATGTAGTTGCCACATCTCTTCTCAGAGATAAGGTACCATCGCCCTAGCTGGTTTATTTCCATTTCTGTTAGTAAGCATATTTCAGTATTTTACATTAATGAAATGAAGTATTATTTCCGCTGCATCTCTGTGTTTATGGTTATCACTGTAATTTGTTGAATTCCTGTTTAAATCCAGATTAACGGTATCAGAGGATTCTGTTTTTTCTCTGTTTTTCTTTGCATGTCCCCAACGAGGTCGGGATATAAGGAGTTAGGGCTTGAACTAGTCGAACCTTTGCAATACCAGCCTCGCAAATCCCAACGGCCTCCCATGGCGGATGAAAAGAAAGATGAGCGAATAGGATATCCTATCAAAATCTTGCTCGAAGAAGCCCTCGAGCGACAAAGGAACGCGATGATGGACAACTTTGCCCAGATCCTTCAGCGGCTACCCAGGGGCGACGCATCGACTTCCAACAGCTACTCTAGAAACGCCACACCGTTTAAGGTACAAGTTAATTTTGAAATCCCCATATTTGATGGTCATATAGATGTAGATGTCGTTGATAAATGGTTAAATCTACTAGAGGGTTATTTTTTATTCATGATTTTTCCAGTTAGGAAAATATTATTTTTTCTCTTCTCAAAGCAGCCCCCCACGTCAAGAATTGATGGGAAACCTATTATGAGCAGAAGGATGAAAGTACAGGCTCACTATTTTCAGCCGCACCCACTTGGAATTCATTTTGGGATGCCATCAAGGAGCAGTACTACCCTGTCGGAAGCTATTAGGATTAATACATAAAGTGGACCACACTGCGGCAGGGAAGGGACCAAGACGTGTCAGAGTTTACCAATATTTTCCATACCCTTTGCACAAAGTTGGGTATCAAGGATTCAGAGCAACATTTGGTACTCAAATACTACAGCTTCCTGCATAAGTACATCCAGGAAGAAATAGAATTCCTGAACATCTCCTTGCTCGGCACGACATACCAATATGTCGTCAAGGTCAAACAAAAGTTTAAACAGAAGAAGCGAGACTTTGGGTCTGCAAATCCGAAGCAAGGGAAAGGTGCCCCCAAACCGCAAAACAAAAGACAAAGCCAAGGTGGGGCGGCCCAAGACATCCCACCAAAGCTACAAGCAAAGAACAGCGCTACGAAGCCGAAAAAGGACACATGAAAGTGGTGTGAGTTCCATAAGAGCTCCACTCACAACACAATTGAGTGTCGGGCCAAGCAATCACTCGTGGCCAAGCTAAAGGTTTCATAATCAGATGCATGTTCTGACTTTGAGTCAGAACTTGACAAGGGGAATGACAAAGGGAAGCAAATTATGAATTTGGATCCCAACGCCACAGTTGCTACCATGAAGATCCAGAAGGAGTAACCCGAAGATCCAAAGGAGGAGGAGTGTCTCTTCCACTCCCAAATGTGGGTAAAGGGCTCCCCGCTACAGTTCATTATCGACAGCGGGAGCCAAAAGAACCTCATTTCGGTAGAGGTCATGAAGCGGTTAGGCTTACCGACCACAACAGATCCAAAAACGTACACCAATGGGTGGCTTCACCAAGGACGGGATCTTTGTGTGAGCCAACAATGTCGCCTTCCATACAACATCAAGCCCTTCACGGATGAGGTATTGTGTGACATTGATCCCTTGAATTTTGTGATGTATTATTAGGACAACCATACTTGTGGAAGCGACATGTTGTGTATGAATCAAGGCCCCGTGTTGTTATTGTTGCTTTGGGAAATAATTTGTATAGGATACCGAAGGTAGCACCGCCTACCACCATCTCTTTGGTTACTGCAAAACAATGTAATAAGCTCATTTCCAAAACTGGGAAATTTGTTTTCCTGACGATACGCCCTCAAGGAAATAAGAAGACGGTGGCCATGACCTCCAGACATGGCCCCTTCGCGCAACAACTATAGATGGACAAGTTCGTGGGGGAGTACAAGGAAATCTTCACCTCCCCCACAGGGGTTCCTCTGCACTGTCAGTTCAAGCACTCCATCGATCTGACCCTAGGTGCGTTGATGCCCAATGGACCAATCTATCGGCGCTCCATTCTGGAGAACAATGAAATCAAGAGGCAGATTCAGGAGTTGTTGCAGAAAGGTCACATTTGTCCAAGTTCATCGCCCTGTGGGAGCCCGATCATGTTGGTAAAGAAGAAGGATGGGACTTGGAGACTCTGTATTGACTATCGGGTGCTGAACAAGATCACTGTCCATAATAGGTACCTGATCCATAGATTAATGACCGCCTGGACCAACTGAAGGGGGGAAAATATTTCAGCAAGATCGATTTGAATTAGGATATCACCAGGTACCAATCGAACCCTCCGATGTGTGGAAGAATTCCTTCAAAGCCAAGGAGGGCCTTTTCGAATGGTTAGTTATGCCTTTCAGATTGACGAATGCTCCTGCAACCTTCATGAGGCTAATAGATGACATCTTGCGGTCATTCACCAACTCATTCGTAGTGGTATACTTGTATGACATCCTGATCTTCAGCCAAAGTTGGGAAGAGCACCTCCACCACATCCGACAGGTTCTCCAAACAATGCGGCAACACAAGTTATGTGCCAATCTGGAGAAATGCACTTTTGGCATGACCTAGGTTCAGTATCTAGGATACATTATTGATGAACAGGGGGTGCATGTGGATCTAGCCAAGATCCAAGTCATTCAGGATTGGCCATCTCCAACCACTCTGACAGAGCTTCGCAGCTTTCTAGTTCTTGCCAACTTCTACCACAGGTTCGTGTTGGGATTTTCTCATATCACTTGGCCCTTGAGTCAAGTCACCAAGGGAGGAGCGAAAGCAAAATTATTTTGGTCTGAATCTCAACAGAAGGCATGAGTTGAAATATTTCCTCTACTCGGCACCAGTGCTCGCATTACCAGACTTGCAACAACCATTTGACGTCGAGACAGATGCCTCTGACTATGCTATGGGGCAGTCCTTACTCAACATGGGCATCTAGTGGCATATCATAGTGAGACACTTTCAGACACAGTCCGGAAGTATCCCACTTATGACAAAGAGATGTATTCCATTGTGCAGGCTTGCCGGCAATGGAAGCATTACATTTTGGGGAAGGAAACAGTCATCCACATAGACCACTGACCCTTGTAGTTCATACAGACCCACGGGAAACTGCAGAATGATCACCATCAGAAGTGGTCCACATATCTGCAACAATTTCATTTGAATATCAATTATAAGAAGGGCAACACCAATAATGTTGCAGATTGCCTTAGTCGACCACCTATCATGGCGTTAACCACCATGCTCAACTCTTGTGGGCATGAGACTTATGATTGGCCACTTCTCTACAAAAGAGACCCAGAATTTGGCCACACATACCAAACACTCTTGGAGGGTCAGCATGTTCCATATTTTCACCTCCAGGATGTCCTTTAAAGCCACCTGGGTAACCTTTGTGTTCCTTCAAGCGAGCATGCCAAGATGATTTGGGAAGCACACTACAATCGGGTTGCTGGGAATTTCGGGGTCAAGAAAACGATGGCATTACTGCAAAAGTATTTCTATTGGCCGCATCTTCGACAGGATGTCGAGAAGTACGTCAGATCATGCACTGCCTGCGCCATTGCCAAACCGACCATCAAGAAGCAAGGCCTATATACCTCGATGCCTATCCCTAGTAGACCTTTGGAATCCATCTCCATGGATTACATGCCAGGCCTTCCTTCCACTAAGCATGGAAACGACTGTGTTTTTGTGGTCGTCGACAGGTTCTCGAAGATGGCCATTATCGCGACCTGCAAGAAGAATATCACAGCAGAAGCCACTGCTAAACTCTTCTTTGAACGAGTGTGGGTACACTTTAGGATCCCCCAGTCTATCATCTTAGATCAGGATAGCAGGCTCCTCACCACATTTTGGTCCAGTCTCTAGTCGATGTTGGTCACCAAACTCACTAAGTCCACACCCTTCCATCCTCAAACTGATGACCAGACAGAGGTTGTCAACAAAATGATCGTACACATTCTGCGCATGTACAACTCAAAGAATCCATGCACATGGGACGAGAGCCTCCCCTATGTTTATCACAGCTACAAACGAGCTCTCCATAGCTCGACTGGCCACAACCCTTTTCAGGTGGGCTTGGGATACCAGCCACTATGTCCCATTGATGTGGCCATGCCATTTGCAGCTACTCACGTAGATTCGGCTCGTGTCCAGTCTTAAACAGATAAGGCAAACAACTTCATTGAGCACATCCAACATATTCACCAGTAGGTCCATGACATTCTGGAGAAATCAAATGCCAATTACAAGCAATGACATGATCAACATCGAGTGCGACACAAGTTTCAGGTGGGCGACAAAGTCTGGTTGCATTTGCAAAAGGAACGCCTTATCAGAGCCTATCGAAAACTTAGACCACTCCGATATGGTCCTTACACCATTACCAAGGCTATGGGAGATAATTCATTTGAGCTCTGCATTCCCCCATTCCTTGGCCAGCACCCAGTGTTCAATGTGGACCGCCTTCGGCCATACTTTCCACCATTACTAGACACATCCGACATTGCAGAAAAACTCACACCCACAGAGTTAAATCCAGATTGCATGGAACAAGTTGCAACTAATCGGATCATGGACACACAGATCAAGCACACTCACCCACAGAATATCCAATTGTATCGAGTTGTCAAAGCAGGCCAACTCCTTCACCAGGGCAAGTGGCTCACCAGGGACCAAGTTCAGTAGAAGTTTCCTCATCTCATGGAGGAACTCAACACAATCGGGACCATTGCTTCCTAAGGGGGGAGGAATGATCTAGGTGGATATTGGTGGCCACCCACCAAGTCCACTTGGACCCCCACCATTGTTTCTTTTAGCTTTTCAGTTTCCTTAATTATAGCACAGTTTACTATTTTTAGCAATTTTTCGGCTCTTGAACTTCCAGAGTCGTTTTGAGGCCCTAAACAACATTTTTTGGGAAAACTAGGAGCAACATGGGTCCATGGATCGATGATGCTCTTCCTAAGTTGTAGTTCTGGGATAGATATTTCTAACAAGATATTGTTCACGTCAAACGAAGATCGTATGCCAAAGTTACGACCCTGGGAAGTTGATGTACCAATTTACCCAAATGGGGCCCACGGTTTGACATTTCATCTTATAGGGTTAGGTTTTTGGATGTTTATGGTTTTCCATTGTTTCTCAACAATAAATAAGCCTTCGAGCCTCATTGTAACACATCTCAGAGGCATGTAGCTGCCGCGTCTCTTCTCAAAGATAAGCTACCATCGCCCTAACTGGTTTATTTCCATTTCTGTTTGTAAGCATATTTCAGTATTTTACATTAATGAAATGAGGTATTATTTCCACTGCATCTCTGTGTTTATGGTTATCTCTGTAATTTTTTGTGTTCCTGTTTAAATCCGGATCAGGCCTTTTCAAATGGTTAGTCATGCCTTTTGGGTTGACGAATTCCCCCGCGGCCTTCATGAGGCTAATGGACGACATCTTACGACCCTTCACCAACTCATTCATCATAGTGTATTTGGACGACATCCTGATCTTTAGCTAGATTTGGGAAGACAACCTCCACCATATTTGATAGGTCCTCCAAACCCTGCGACAACACAAATTGTGTGCCAATTTGGAGAAATGCACTTTTGGTATGACCCAGGTTCAATATATGGGGTACATAATTGATGAATGGGTTTTGCATGTGTACCTAGCCAAGATACAATTTATTCATGATTGGCCAACACCAACTACTCTAACCGAGCTCCGCAACTTTCTAGGTCTTGCCAATTTCTACCACAGGTTCGTGTTGGGGTTCTCTCATATCACTTGGTCTTTGAGTCAAGTCACCAAGGTTGGAGCGAAAGAAAAATTATTTTTGTCTAAATCCCAATAGAAGGCATTTGGTGAGTTGAAGCATCGCCTCTGCTCTGCACCAGTGCTCACATTACCAGACCTTCAACAACCATTTGAGCTTGAGACATATGCCTCTAAATATGCTATTGGTGCAGTTCTTACACAACCAGGGCATCCAATGGCATATCACAGTGAGACACTTTCACACATAGTATGAAATTATCACATATATGACAAAGAGTTGCATTCCATATGAAAGCCCACCGACAATGGAAGCATTACATTTTGGGGAAGGAAATGATCATTCACACAGACCACCAGGCCCTATAGTTCATATAGACACAAGTAAGGTTGCAGAATGATCGCCATCAGAAATGGTCCACATCCCTAGAACAATTTCATTTGAACATTAAGTATAAGAAAGGAAGCACCAATATTGTTGCAAACTGCCTCAACCGATCGTCATTCATGGCGTTGACCAATGTGCTCGACTATTCTGGACATGATACTTCGGTGTAGATGCATCTTTATAATAGTGATCCACAATTTGGCAACACATACCAGATGCTCCTGGAAGGCAACCAAGTTCTTGATTTTCACCTCTAGGGTGCACTATTGCCACCTAGGACACCTCTGTGCTCCTTCAAGCAAGCGTGGCAAGATGATTTGGGAGGCACACTATAGTTGGGTTGCTAGATATTTCAGAGTAGAGAAAATAGTGGCAGTGTTGGAGAAGTAATTTTATTGGTCGAACCTTTGACAAGATGTTGGGAAGTACATTAGATCCTGCACTGCCTGCGCAATCACCAAACCGACCATCAAGAAGCAAAGGCTTATATACTCCTTTGCCTACTCCTAGTCGACCTTAGGAATCCATCTCCATGGATTATATGTTGGGCCTTCCTTCTACTAAGCATGGAAACAGTTGTATTTTCGTAGTTGTCAACATATTCTCTAAGATGGTTATTCTGGCGACCTACAATAAGAGTATCACGACAAAAGCCACTGTTAAGCTCTTATTTGAATGAGTGTGGGTACACTTTGGGATCCCACAGTCCATTATCTTAGATCGCGACTGCAGGTTCCTGAGTACTTTTTGGTCAAGCCTCTGGTCGATGTTGAATACCAAGCTCACTAAGTCCACGACCTTGCACCCCCAAACTGATGGCCAAACGGAGGTAGTCAACAGGATGATCGTGCACATTTTGCGCATGTACAACTCAAAGCATCCACATACATGAGATGAAAGCCTTCTCTATGTCCAACATAGTTACAATAGAGCTCTCCATAGCTCAATTGGCCACCACCCCTTTGAGGTGGGATTGGGATTCCAGCCACTATGTCCCATTAATGTGGCCATACCATTTGCAACTACTTAGGCAAATTCGACTCCTATCTAGGTTGAAGCTAACAGGGACAACAACTTCATTGAATTCATTCAGCACATCCTCTAGTTGGTCCATGACATATTGGATAGAGCCAATTCTAAGTACAAGTAGCGTCATGATCAACATTGGGTGCCACACAAGTTCCAGGTGGGCGAAAAATTTTGGTTACATCTGTAGAAGGAGTGCCTCATTGGGCCCCGCCGCAAACTTTGTCTGCTTTGATATGGGTCGTACACCATCACCAAGGCTATAGGGGACAATGTCTTCAAGGTCAACATTCCACCATTTCTTTTTCTGCACCTAATATTCAATGTGGATCGACTGCGACTGTACTTTCCCCCATTGTTGGACACATTCGATGTTGCTGAGCAGTTGACACCAATAGATCTCAACCCCAGTTGCATCGAAAAGGCCACAAATGACAAGATCATGGACACATGTATCAAGAACACTCATCAGCAGAGGATCCAACTCTACCAAGTCGTCAAACCAGGCCAACTCCTTCATCAAGACAAGTGGTTCACCAAGGACTAGGTTCAACAAAAACTTCCTCACCTCATGGAGGCTCTCCACGAAATGGGGAGCATTTCTTCCTAAGGGGGGAGGATTGATCTAGATGAACATTGGTAGCCACATTCCTATTTCACCTATACCTCCATTTAGTTTCATCTGTTTCCTTAATAAAAGCACCATTTACTATTTTTAACAGTTTTTCGGGTCCTAAACTTCTGGAGCTATTTTGACCCCCTAAACGACATTTTGCTGAGGTCTGCAACAAGTTATTGACTACAACTATAAGCCTATGAGAATTCCTATAGTACTCAGAGAGATATTTCCAACGAGGTATCATACGCTCCAAATAGAGATCATATGACCAAGTTACGACCCTGAGAAGTTAGCTACCTAACTAACCCCAATGGGGCCCACAAAATCTTGGGGTTCCATCTCCCGTGGTTAGGATTTTGGTTGTTTAGGGTTTTACCTTGTTGTTCAATAGTAAAAGGGCCGTTGAGTCTTATTGTAACACTGTTCAGAGGCATGTAGTTGCCATATCTCTTCTTAGAGATAAGCTACCATCGCTCGAGCTAACTTATTTCCATTCTGTATGTAAGCATATTTCAATTCTTTGATATTAATGAAATGGAGTTTTCTTTTTATTGCATATCGATGTTTATGTTTGTATATGTATTTTGTTTTTGTTCCTGTATAAGTCTGAATCGCTTCAATTTATTAGTTACATATCAAAATTGTGTTTTGTTCCTTGTATTTAACTACATGCAATTCACATTCTTCAAGTGTGTTAGATTGTAGGTTTAAATCAATTAATTGTATCTCCATAGTGGGTATGCCATCACTCCCACACAATTACATCCTATTTTTATAAAACTTTTATTCTTGTTGTTAATATTTGCTCTAATGTGTTTTTTTTTGTATGATTTGGTCTCTGTTTATTGTATGAATGTCGATGGCAATTTCACCCTTCAACAAATCACCAAGTCATCCAATTGTGCATTTCCTTTCCCATTTGCGCCCAACACATTCCTCTTTCCACAATCCATCCCATTTATGATGATTCCATCATCAACTGCGCCTTACATTATTTCATTATTGTCCCCATTCACATTCAATTCTTATTGTCCTCAACTCCCATCGTTGCTCCGTGTAATTGTCCCACTTTGATTGTGTTTGGTGTACACATTTGAAGAACTATTTATGAGTTGAAAGCTTGATTGCATTTCTTTGTTGAATTTGAAGTCATTGAAAGTTTCATATGATTTCTGAGTTGAAATCTTGATTGCATTTCTTTGTTGAATTTGAAGTTATTGTGAGTTTCATTTCTATATTGCTTTGATTGTCTTTAATGCTTTTACATAGCCATTTTTTTTCTCTTAACATAAGTAAGATCCACTATAGTAGTATAATTGAAGGATCAAAACATTAGTAAGATGCTTTTGCAAAGTTACATGAACATCCTCATATCAAAGGTTGTAACACAAATTCTTTATAACTCTAATTGTTCAATGGGCCTAGTGACGAATTCTATAGTGTTAATTTTCAATACTTTGAATTTGAAAGTTTACCCTTGATTTTTTAGAGTATGATATATTCATTCCAAGTTAATTTACATTGCTTTGATTTAATTTCTCATAGTACTATAAGAAATAATCATTTAAGAACTAAGACATTAGTTAAGTACTCCCGCAAAGTTGCATGGACATTTATACATTGCAGATTGTAACTTTGAGCTTTATAGTATTCAATGTTCTAGTGATACATTTCTTAGTATTGCTTTCCAGTAGTTCATCACTTTCCTTGGTTTGCTTTCTTTGCATGATTATGCTTGTAATTTGGATAACTAAGATTTGATCATGCACGTATTGTGCATGCATCTCGCAAGCTTACGAGCCCGAGTTGATATTTAAATGTAACACAGTTTATCTCATATAAATTGCCAGACAAACATCCCCATCTCTCAATGGTTGAGATTAAAGGACTATAAATCTACAATCTCAATAAGGTTTCAAGGTTCAAATTTTAGGCATTTTAAGTTTTAAGATCCTCTTAAAATTCCTTAATTTTTTTTTTTTTAAATAGGCGAGAAAGGGTTGATATCAAAGGATTGAAACTATATAATCTTAGTTTATGGGTTAGGGATTTTTTTGCTTTGAAGTAAAATAATTTATATCTAAGTTGAAATATCTTCCAAGTCTTAGGTTTAAAACATAGTTTGTAGTATGTTTTGGCCCTTTGCAACATCACCATCTCTTAAAGGATTAAGATTAAAGGATTGGAATTATACAATCTTGATAGGCTTTTCCAACTTCTAATTTAGGGCATTTTGAATTTTGGGCTCCTCATAGTTCACTAATTCAAATGTTTTATGAAAATTGAGTGTGAAAGGGTTGATATTAAAGGATCAGAATTCCACATCAAGTCCCACTAGCACAATCAGTTGAGGATGGGCCTCATTTGCAAGGCAACCCAGGATCAAACCTTACAGAGGTTGTTGCGCTCGTGCTATAGGGAGGAGACATGCTAAAATCTAGTCAGCTTAGGGCCGATGTGGCCTAGGTCATGTGCGATCCCTGGGTGACTTTGACGATTTAGATGCCCCTGGGTCGTGGTTTCTCAAGCCACAGGTCAAGTCTAGAGGAACACAAACAACTTGACAAAAAAAGATCAGAATTCCACAATTTCAAGAGGGTTCCAAGGTCTATTCTTTAATACATATTAAGTTTTTTGATATTCTTATAGTTCCCTAAAATACATTAAAATTAATTGAGAAAAATTGCCAGTTAGGCCGATAGGCCTTCCTATGCATCAACTTCTTCATCAACACTTTTACCCTGCTCCGTTCGATCAAGTGAGACACTTTCAATTGTTGATTTGAAGTGTGCTTTCTGCTGCTGATTTTTAGGCCAATAGGTTTTGACATCTGGCTATTGGGCTGCATGCATGCCCTTACTTCAACCGCAAATACCATTGGAAAATACCTAAAAAGAAGAAAGATCATCGAATGAAGCGGAATGCATTAATCAAGCGAACTGCGTGTCATCAAATACATGGCGTGGACCTTAGTTGCAGGAAGCAGAGTACTAAGCAATCGAGTTGCGTTCTATCAAATCAGAAGGTCGTGGTGTGGACTTTTGTCTCAGGGAGGGGAATGCATTAATCCAGGGAGCTGCGTGCCATCAAATACAAAGGTTATGGCAGAATTATCATGTCTTTTTTTCTGGATCTTCTGCCAAGCCTGAGGTTATTGAAGCAAAACTTAACTCTGGCAGACCTCAAGAATCCTCATACACAGCTTTCAATCAAGGGCCGGATAGACACTTCAGTGCACAAGGACAAACTGATCAATGTTCAAAGTACATCCTCGGATTCATAAATCTATGGTCTTGCTGTAAATTAGGAAAATGTGGTCTTGTAAATGAGTACACTTGTTTATAGTCATACATGAGTTCAAACTTCAAACTGTCATAAGAAAAGTCTTTGATTTTTCTTTTATAGGCTCGCTTCTGTGAATGTTAGAGAGGAAGCAGGTTCTTGCCAGCAATCAACAGCTTCAGCAAGCCAGCCACCCATTTTTCACCTCAGGTTTGACTGTTTCTTCCTACCTAAGGTCTTGTGTGTGTTGATATATAAAAAGAAACAATCAGGATGCCTTAAGATTTATTTTTTGTGTTAATGTGGACCACTAATTCATTACCAGATAGAATGTACTTCTCATCTGCTCTGGATCTTGACCTGAATGTGCTTGCAATTCATTGAGTGTAGTGGGCAAGCCCTTATTGTCTGTGGGGGATGTCTGCACCTTTGTTTCTGGGCATGGGCTAGCGGTCATGATTATAGCTGGTCCGTGCCCAGGATGTCTTAAGATTTGTTTTTCGTGTTAATGTGGATCAGTAATTATTTATCAGATAGATTTTATTTCTCATCTGCTATGCATTTTGACAATAATGCGCTTGCAATTATTGAGTGTAGTGGGTAGGGAGCCTGGAAAGCCCTCATTGCCTATGAGGCTTGTGTGCGTCTTTGTCTCCGGGCATGGGCCAGTGGTCGCATGGAAGCTCCTGAATTCCTTCATAATGAGTGCATTGTTTTGCGTAATGCCTTTGGGTAGGTTATTAACAAAATTGTCTTTGTTGATTTCTTTTGATTGTCATGTAGTTTGGAAAATGAAAATTCTTTCACAATGAAGGTAATACTCTGCATATTATTAAGTAATTGTGTGAATTGAAATGTCTGCAACTTGTATAGACTATAACAAATATTGTTCCAACCAGAGGAAGAACTGTTGAGAAATGATTCTGCAGATGTTGTCCTAGAAGGAACTGCTCCTAAGCCAAAGAAAACTACTGGAAAAATTAAGGTTCAAGGTATAGTAGCATCTGATTCTTTTCATGGTTATTTTGTATTGACTTGATATGGATGCATCAATAATAAGTACAGTTGATTTGTTTTTATTCCTTATTTTCTAAATGGCACATATCTCGTTCTTCTTGAAAGGTAGTGAAAAAGAAACAAATAGATGTAGAGAATAGAGATCTATTGTGTTGTTTTAATTTCCATCAAAATTTTTCCATTAGGTAGGTTTAGGAGTCTATGGTTGTTTGATTGCACTTGAAATAAAGCAAGTGAATGTAAAACACCTCATGATTCATAAAGACAATTTAAACTGAGCTTTCAACACATTGTTTTTGATGCAGTGCGTAAAGTCAAGATCATGCCAGATATGCCATCCAGATGCATTTTTCAGTCTTGTAGGTCATCCTTTCTAAATATGGAGTCCCCACGCTCCCGATCTTCAAATTTACAGTCCACAGTTTTGGCTGGATGGGAAGCAATGCGAAAAATTCATGTTAGACCCCATCCTCCTTTGCGTGCCACATATTCTCAGCGTGGTCTTGCTTATGTGCAAGCTAGTGCAGAATACATACGAGAGGTGTCTACCCCTATAAAATCAGGGGCGACATCACTTCGCAACAACACATCAAATGAAATGACACAAGGTGTGACTTATCTTCTATAACTTTGTAGAGGTTTTAGACCATCTTTGTCCATGTCTGGCTATTAAGAAAAAATATTCAGTCACATAGCACAATTTGAACCTCTCTGTTACAGGGATGTCTGATTCAAGTGAAGAAGGCTTATGAATAGGATAAGTCATCGACAATTCTGACGTATTTTTCCTATATGTTTTCATACAGAGACCTATTGTTGTTTGCTAAAACTAAAGAGTCATGGTGGTTATTGCCTTGGTCACTAGAAAGCTTTGTAGATGCTTGGCCATCTATAGAGGTTTCTTAATTTTGGGTAATTAACTTACTCTAAAATGAAATAAGACATTCAATGTGTTTCGTGTAATATAGATATAAACAAAACATCTAAAGAAAAGTAATTGCACAATGATCCAGTCCAAGAAAACAAGGTTTTCCACAAACCAATTAAGCCTTTCAACCTTTTCAGCTTATTTTCTTATAGCAAACATTTGTGCAGGGTTTCAACCAATTAACATTTCATTGAGTATATATCTACAAATCAAGGATTTTGGGATCAAATCCCACAAACCAATTCTATACCCGCTCTTCAAATTCCTTCAAGCTTTTGAAAGTAAAACCAATGAATTATCAATATAATTTTACAATAATAAAAAACAATTGCTCATCCGTTAGGCTTGAACCAACATCTCTTCTAGAGAAATTCAACAATTCTAATTTAATAATCCTGTCGGCCTCTCTTTGTAGCTTTTGGGACAACTGCTAGTAATATTAGCAATAGAGTGAAAAATGATGGCATCATCAATTTGAAGACTTGCCTCAAAAGTTATCTTCT
The DNA here is from genome assembly GCA_000404065.3 of Pinus taeda. Taxonomy (NCBI): domain Eukaryota; kingdom Viridiplantae; phylum Streptophyta; class Pinopsida; order Pinales; family Pinaceae; genus Pinus; species Pinus taeda. The sequence continues at coordinate 37,303 of APFE031639619.1, read as the reverse complement.
AGATTAATAATATTTTCATTGTGGGAAATGTCATATAAGTCATATCTATCTTAGAATTGTTTTTCTTATGGGATTATTCATAACACACACAATTTGAAATAAAGTTATATACAAGAATTGGATAGTTGACTTATCCATAAACATATATAGCACAAAGAGTAGTAGATATGTGTAGTTGGATTTACCAAACAAAAGGTGTCTATTATTGGAGTCAAACAACCTCCCAATAACAGAGTTGCTTAACAATAGGGACTTGGCCAATTGAATTAACCCTCAAATCTATTTATATATACCACACATAACCATTTAACGAAAGACCTCCCATGTCATATTTTCCAAAACATGATATTTCAAATAAAATGCTGCCCAATGTCATATACAACAATACTAATGCTTCTTGGTATAAGGTGCACTAGATTATATTAAATAAAATAATCTAAATTTTGTGAGCCACATTATCACTAAGGGTGGGATTGGAGATGGAGAGATTGCTAAGTGGTGATTTAGTAAAAAATTATAAAACATGTGCATTCATGTACTTATAAAAATTACCTTTGATTTTAGAATTTGCCATCACACTAATCTAATTTCTTTAGTCCCTAGTAAGAAATTGATTTTGTAATAATTCATACTTCTTTACTAAATATTTACGTTTACATAATAAAAATATCACAATAATTAAAATTTGTTTTCCTGCCATTTGAAAAAATTCTTATCCCAAGAATTTATCATTGTACCAAAATATATATTGATGATTTTTACTTGCACATGGTTTTGGGCATGATGATTTTTTGCCCATGGTATTTTGTAGATCCCTCAAGGGAACTACAATTATGTTCTAATATAAGATTAGTGGATTGAGGTTTATGAATGTTTTGACATATGTATATATGTACTATAATATTGAAAGGAATATAATGAGCAATCAATCTGATAGTCTTGATTTTGGGATTCAAGAGAAATTTTTTGCGTATATTTGTTTTATGTTCTCACAATTATATATTTTTATGTTTTAAAATTTTATGTGCAAGTAATTTATGTACATGATTAAAACTTACACATATCTTAAAAACAGTTTATAATACTTATAAACCATATAAATTTAAAATATAATAAATATGATACTTTATAATCATATGAATTTCTTCCCATGCATATCTTCCAATGTTATATACAATGATAGGTTTACATATTTAAAAAAAAAAAAAATATGTTTTCTATGGACATGTAACCAGAATGGTGCATTGAGATAAGAACCATGAATTACATTGCCTATGAAATTAAATTTCCCACCTTAAACTACAACAATTAAAAATTGCGATAAGAACTATTAATTACATTGCCTATAAAATTAAATTTCCCACCTCAATTAAAAATTGCGATGAGAACTATTAATTACGCCGTAAGGCGTTTCCCTCTGAAATGAACTTCCCTAAAATCTACTTGTCATGCCTGTGTGCCGTTAGATTATGTGTTAGACGATTAGAGGATTGTTAATCGTTGGATGAAGGGAAGGTAGTTGAGTGGTTGGAAGGTTCTCTGAAGGTTCTCTAGATACGGGGGGTCATTTGGTCGACCTCTCGTCTATTATCTGTTGCAAAGTATTCACCCTCGCCTGAAAGCTGCTAGATTGGAGCCTGAAAGATTTGACTGAGGTACCCTTTTCGTCTTCTTCGCTCTTGCTTCTCATGCTGCCCTGACATACCTCTAAAACAGGCTCCATCGAATCTCTGTGGGGAGTTTCATCCATGGCTTTCTTGAATGTAGAAATGAGATCCGGATCAAATAAGTTCATAGATGAATTGTCTGACGACGACTGCTGCGTCAAAATGGTTTTCGTGATTGAATCTGCGGGAGTCAATGGCGAATCTGCCTGAGAGGAAGAAAAGCCGTTAAGAAATCCATTGACGTTGTTGAAATTTTTCTTCAGATTCGTGTTGGGTGTTGTTGAAGACGCCTGCGAATTTTCATCTACAATTTTTATGCCAGGGGTAACCTTGTGCCATGTAGAGACCTGACAACTGAACTCTGTTGAAGCATTTCGACATGATTTTATAGCTTTGTGCATGGATCTGAGGATTTTTTTCTTTTGATCTCTTACAAGATGAGATTGAGGGATTTATTTGTATAATCGGTTGATTTTAAAGCTATATTTGGAAGATAATTGCTATTATTTAAGCATTTTAGTAACAAAGCAGATCCTACTATTTATCTAGTTACTTTTCTTTGGCTCTCGACGGCTTATGAATTTGCAATTTTAGTATTTTAGATTGCCAATTAAACCCTCGTTTACAGTAAATGCATATTATAGCTGCTAATTTGTGTTTCTTTTGAACTTGATATTGATAAAGCATTTCTGTGGACACTTTAGAATACTCTTTGCGGATAAGTTTGATCGATTTACGGATCATTAACACAGAATCAATCACTGAAAATACAAATCTTTGGCATATTTAAAATTCTGATTAGCTCTATTCTTTTGTCATTATAAAGTATATTCTAGGAATGAAACCCTGAAGCCAGAAATGTTATCAAGGCTTGATTTGCTCTCTTCAAATCCTACTTGATCATTATATACAGTATCTTTCAAGAAAAGTTTGAGTTCATTTGCATAATGAATACATTATTCTTTGGCAAAGTCCGCTTGTATAATGAATACATTATTCTTTGGCAAAGTCCTTTTAAATGAGCAATTTTTCTCTTCTTCCTTATTTATCTATCTAGGAGGAATTCTTCATTGAAATTTAGGTGTATTTGCACATCATTCTCCTGATGAATTTTGGATCGTCTACCTGAAGATTGTTCTTCGTTTTTCATTTTTTGTTCTTCGATTTATTCCCAATAGCATTTATGTTTTACGGATAAATTGAAACAGAAAGATTTTATTAACTTGTTTGATAGCTTTCTTCTACCATATTTTGCCCACTCAAGATCTCTACAGTAATTTTTGTGCCTTTGTTATTTTGCAGGATTATATGTTCAAGTATGAGAGTGTCCACGGATAGTGGAAGCATCAGGAAGTCAAGGTCAAAGACTCAAAAACTTTACTCTTTGGAGAAAAATCTATTGTTGTATTCGGTTTCAGGTAAAACACTTGTTTATGGAGATAAATGAGAGTTTCATAGGTCAGTTACTGCTTCAGCTTAGGCATGAACAAAGTGTGAGTGCTAACATTGTCTATTTGTTGCCATTTGTCTCACTGTTCACATTTTGGTTTGAAAACTGTAGAAATCCTGAGGAAATACCATGGGGTGAGGTCAGTGCAGAGTATGTGGTGGTTGATTTTAAAGTTGTATTTGGAAGATAATTGTTGTTATTTAATCATTTTAGTAACAAAGCAGATCCTCCTATTTATCTAGTTACTTTTGTTTGGCTCTCGACGATTTATGAATTTGCAGTTTTAGTCTTTTAGATTGCCGATTAAACCCTCATTTACAGCAAATGCATATCATAGCCGCTAATCTGTGTTTCTTTTGAACTTGATATTGATAAAGCATTTCTGCAGACACTTTAGAATACTCTTTGCGGAAAAGTTTGATTGATTTACGGATCAGTGACACAGAATCAATCACTGAAAATACAAATCTTTGGCATATTTAAAATTCTGATTAGCTCTATTCTCTTGTCATTATAAAGTATATTCTAGGAATGAAACCCTGAACCCAGAAATGTTATTAAGGCTTGATTTGCTCTCTTCAAATCCTGCTCGATCATTATATACAGTATCTTTCAAGAATATTTGATTTCATTTGCATAATGAATACATTATTCTTTGGCAAAGTCTGCTTGTATAACAAATACATTATTCTTTGGCAAAGTCCTTTTAAATGAGAAATTTTTCTCTTCTTCCTTATTTATCTATATAGGTGGAATTCTTCATTGAAATTTAGGCGTATTTTCACATCATTCTCCTAATGAATTTTGGATCATCTACCTAAAGATTGTTCTTCGTTTTGCATTTTTTGTTCTTCGATTTAGTCCCAACAACATTTATGTTTTATGGACAAACTGAAACAGGAAGATTTTTATTAACTCGTTTGATAGCTTTCTTCTACCATATTTTTCCCACTAAAGAACTCTGCAGTAATTTCTGTGCCTTTGTTATTTTTCAGAGTTATATGTTCACGTATGATAGTGTCCACGGACAGTGAAAGCATCATGAAGTCAAGGTCAAAGACTCGAAAACTTTACTCTTTGGAGAAAAATCTGTTGTTGTATTCGGTTTCAGGTAAAACACTTGTTTGTGGAGATCAATGAGAGTTTCATAGGTTAGTTACTACTTGAGCTTAGGCATGAACAGAGTGTGAGTGCTGACATTGTCTATTTGTTCCCGTTTGTCTAACTGTTCACATTTCGGCTTGAAAACTGTAGAAATCCTGAGGAAATACCATGGGGCAAGGTCGACGCAGAGTATGTGGTTGAATCCACAGGTTTCTTCACCGACAAAGAGAAAGCAACTGCTCACTTGAAGGTTTGAATATTACCATTCCACAATTCAATTATAATTGATTTTTTCCTTCAAAGTTTATCCGACATTCTACTAATTAAAAATACAATGTACCTACATGAGCAAGGAGATTTGGCAATAGCATGTCTCAAGTAAAAAAATTACCTCAGCTGCTACAAGATAGCCCTGAGAAACCTGAAATGTCTGAAATGTCTTCTCTTCATGGGAAGTTATGGTTAGGACCTTACCTGAACAAAACTTTGTATGACCAGGGTCTTACCTGAGCAACAAACAGTGAGACTACCACCTTACCGTGTCAAGTGGCAAACTATAGCTTGTTACCATTACTTTCAAGCAGTCATGAAAGTGCACTGTTGTTCGAAACCTAGGGCTCACGATTTTCCTATCTTTACATCCAAATTATCTACTTGTAAAGCCCACTTTGTTAAGCCAGAAATGTTATCAAGACTTGGTTTTCTCTCTTCAAATCCTGCTCGATCATTACATACGGTATCTTTCAAGAATATTTGAGTTCGTTTACATAATGAATACATTAATCTTTGGCAAAGTCCGCTTGTATAATGAATACATTATTCTTTGGCAAAGTCCTTTTAAATGAGCAATTCTTCTCTTCTTCCTTATTTATCTATCTAGGAGGAATTCTTCATTGAAATTTAGGCGTATTTGCACATCATTCTCCTTATGAATTTTGGATCATCTACCTGAAGATTGTTCTTTGTTTTGCATTTTTTATTCTTTGATTTATTCCCAACAACATTTATGTTTTACAGACAAACTGAAATAGGGAGATTTTATTAACTCGTTTGATAGCTTTCTTCTACCATATTTTGCCCATTCAAGATCTCTGCAATAATTTTTGTGCCTCTGTTATTTTTCAGAATTATATGTTCAAGTATGACAGTGTCCACGGACAGTGGAAACATCATGAAGTCAAGGTCAAAGACTCGAAAAATTTACTCTTTGGAGAAAAATTTGTTGTTGTATTCAGTTTCAGGTAAAACACTTGTTTATGGAGATCAATGAGAGTTTCGTAGGTCAGTTACTGCTTGAGCTTAGGCATGAACAAAGTGTGAGTGTTGGCATTGTCTATTTGTTCCCATTTGTCTAACTGTTCACATTTTGGTTTGAAAACTGTAGAAATCCTGAGGAAATACCATGGGGCGAGGTCGGCGCAGAGTATGTGGTAGTTGATTTTAAAGCTGTATTTGGAAGATAATTGTTGTTATTTAAGCATTTTAGTAACAAAGCAGATCCTCCTATTTATCTAGTTACTTTTCTTTGGCTCTCGATGGCTTATGAATTTGCAGTTTTAGTCTTTAGATTGCCGATTAAACCCTCCTTTACAGCAAATGCATATTATAGTCGCTAATTTGTGTTTCTTTTGAACTTGATATTGATAAAGCATTTCTGCAGAAACTTTAGAATACTCTTTGCGGACAAGTTTGATCGATTTACAGATCATTGACACAGAATCAATCACTGAAAATACAGATCTTTGGCATATTTAAAATTCTGATTAGCTTTATTCTCTTGCCATTATAAAGTATATTCTAGGAATGAAACCCTGAATCCAGAAATGTTATCAAGGCTTGATTTGCTCTCTTCAAATCCTGCTCGATCGTTATATACGGTATCTTTCAAGAATATTTGAGTTCGTTTGCATAATGAATACATTACTCTTTGGCAAAGTCCTTTTAAATGAGAAATTTTTCTCTTCTTCCTTATTTATCTATCTAGGAGAAATTCTTCATTGAAATTTAGGCGTATTTTCACATCATTCTTCTGATGAATTTTGGATCATCTACCTGAAGATTATTCTTTGTTTTTCATTTTTTGTTCTTTGATTTATTCCCAACAACATTTATGTTTTATGGACAAACTGAAACAGGAAAATTTTATTAACTCGTTTGATAGCTTTCTTCTACCATATTTTGCCCACTCAAGATCTCTGCAGTGATTTCTGTGCCTCTGTTAATTTTCAGAATTATATGTTCAAGTATGACGGTGTCCATGGACAGTGGAAGCATCATGAAGTCAAGGTCAAAGGCTCGAAAACTTTACTCTTTGGAGAAAAATCTATTGTTGTATTCGGTTTCAGGTAAAACACTTGTTTGTGGAGATCAATGAGAGTTTCGTAGGTCAGTTACTACTTGAGCTTAGGCATGAACGGAGTGTGAGTGCTGACATTGTCTATTTGTTCCCATTTGTCTAACTGTTCACATTTTGGTTTGAAAACTGTAGAAATCTTGAGGAAATACCATGGGGCGAGGTCGGCGCAGAGTATGTGGTTGAATCCACAGGTGTCTTCACCGACAAAGAGAAAGCAACTGCTCACTTGAAGGTTTGAATATTACCATTCCACAATTCAATTATAATTGATTTTTTCCTTCAAAGTTTATCTGTCATGCTACTAATTAAAAATGAAATGTACCTAAAAGTTGATAAATGATATTTGAGGTAACTAAGGAGTTGTCACATGTAATATCGCTCCCTCCCTACACGAGCAAGGAGATTTGGCAATAGCATGTCTCAAGTAAAAAAATTACCTCAGTTGCTTCAAGATAGCCCTGAGAAACCTGAAATGTCTGAATTGTCTTCTCTTCATGGGAAGTTATGGTCAGGACCTTACCTGAACAAAACTTAGTATGACCAAGGTCTTACCTGAGCAACAAACAGTGAGACTACCACCTTACTATGTTAAGTGACAAACTACAGCTTGTTATCATTACTTTCATGTAGTCATGAAAGTGCACTGTTGTTCGAAACCTAGGGCTCACGATTTTCCTATCTTTACATCCAAATTATATCTTCGTAAAGCCCACTTTGTTAAGCCAGAAATGTTATCAAGACTTGATTTTCTCTCTTCAAATCCTGCTCGATCATTATATACGGTATCTTTCAAGAATATTTGAGTTCGTTTGCATAATGAATACATTATTCTTTGGCAAAGACCACTTGTATAATGAATACATTATTCTTTGGAAAAGTCCTTTTAAATGAGCAATTTTTCTCTCCTTCCTTCTTTATCTATCTAGGAGGAATTCTTCATTGAAATTTCGGCGTATTTGCACATCATTCTCCTTATGAATTTTGGATCATCTACCTGAAGATTGTTCTTCGTTTTGCATTTTTTGTTCTTCGATTTATTCCCAGCAGCATTTATGTTTTACAGACAAATTGAAACAGGAAGATTTTATTAACTCGTTTGATAGCTTTCTTCTACCATATTTTGCCCACTCAAGGTCTCTGCAGTAATTTCTGTGCCTCTGTTATTTTTTAGAATTATATGTTCAAGTATGACAGTGTCCACGGACAGTGGAAGCATCATGAAGTCAAGGTCAAAGACTCGGAAACTTTACTCTTTGGAGAAAAATATGTTGTTGTATTCGGTTTCAGGTAAAACACTTGTTTATGGAGATCAATGATAGTTTCGTAGGTCAGTTACTGCTTGAGCTTAGGCATGAACAGAGTGTGAGTGCTGACATTGTCTATTTGTTCCCATTTGTCTAACTGTTCACATTTTGGTTTGAAAACTGTAGAAATCCTGAGGAAATACCATGGGGCGAGGTCGATGCATGTGGTTGAATCCACGGGTGTCTTCACCAACAAAGAGAAAATAGTTGCTCACTTGAAGGTTTGAATATTACCATTCCACAATTCTATTATAATTGATTTTTTCCTTCAAAATTTATCCGACATGCTACTAATTAAAAATACAATGTACCTAAAAGTTGATAAATGATATTTGAGGTAGCTAATGAATTGTCACATGTAATACCACTCCCTTCTTACATAAGCAAGGAGATTTGGCAATAGCATGTCCCCTTTGGCTCTTTCTCAATTTATAAAATTGACACTGTTGACTGATATCGGCATAACCAACCCTATTCTAAGTTGAAACTTATTTCAAATTGAGCAGTCACCTCATGAAAGGTTACCTTAAAATTGGTCCATAGTTGTGACTATTCGAAATTGACGAGGTGATTAAAAAATAACATGTTTGTTTTTAGTTTCTTTGGAGAACAATCTATTCTATGATTTTTGTTTGTGGTGGATGTAAAAATATTTGAAAGGCTATTAACATATATAATTTTGCAAATTTCAAATGGTATAAAGTGAAACAATGGAAATTACAATTTGAACTCCATACAAATAATTTTTTTTTTTGTTGATTTCTAACAGGCAGGTGCTAAAAAAGTTGTTATCTCAGCTCCAAGCGAGGATGCATCTATGTTTGTTGTTGGGGTTAATAAGCACCAATAAAAATCTAATTTGAACATTGTTTCAAATGCAAGTTGTACTACAAAGTGCTTCGCTCCCTTGGCTAAGGTTTGCAATGTTATTTTTACTAAATTATCACACTTTTCATTGTATAGGTGTATTTATATGAGAAAAATTACATATTGTTGGGGAGGAACTATATGTTAAAAGAGAACAAAAACACTCTGTTTTCTCTGGCACGTAATCAATGACAAGTTTGGCATTGTTGAAGGTATCATGACAACTGTCCATTCCATCACATGTACACTTACTATGATCTAGTATTATGCCCTTGAATTTTATTGTTATAAGGTGTTTGCAAGCTGCATTGACTTATGTTTTTGTATGTAAACAGCAACACAGAAGATAGTTGATGGACCATCAAACAAGGACTGGCGAGGTGGCAGAGGAGCTGGTTTTAACATTATTCCTAGCAGTACAGGAGCAACTAAGGTAGGTAGCAACAAATTATCAATGATGATTAAACATATTTAAAACCATCAGTAAATATTTTATTCTGGTGATTATCATTCACATTAAACACTTTATAAGGTTAGTTTTATTGATTTACTTCTCAGGCAATTCTTTCGGTCATTCTTTTCAAGTATAAAAATTACCTCAGCTGCTTCAAGATAGCCCTGAGAAACTTGAAATGTCTGAAATGTCTTCTCTTCATGGGAAGTTATGATCAGGACCTTACCTGAACAAAACTTAGTATGACCAGGGTCTTACCTGAGCAACAAACAGTGACACTACCACCTTACCATGCCAAGTGACAAAATACAGCCTGTTACCATTACTTTCACGCAGTCATGAAAGTGCATTGTTGTTCGAAACCTAGGGCTCACGATTTTCCTATCTTTACATCCAAATTATCTCTTTGTAAAGCCCACTTTGTTAAGCTTGTCTGTTTCTATTTTCCACTGATGTTTGTTCATCCTTATGGTTACCCTTGACGGTTAGGTGACTGTTAGGAGAGCAAATGGGAAGTACCACTTCTTTATAGTAGGCACAACAACACAGTTGCTTGACATTGGATCCCATTTGAATTTAATATTTTTTATTTCTTACCTAATTTTTTGTGGTGGATGCAAAAATATTTGAAAGGCTATTAACATATCTAATTTTGTAAATTTCAAAAGGTATAAAGTGCAACAATGGAAATTACAATTTGAACTCCATAAAATATTTTTTTTTTTGTTGATTTCTAACAGGCAGGTGCTAAAAAAGTTGTTCTCTCAGCTCCAAGCGAGGATGAGCCTATGTTTGTTGTTGGGGTTAATGAGCACCAATACAAATCTGATTTGAACATTGTTTCAAATGCAAGTTGTACTACTAACTGCTTGGCTCCTTTAGCTAAGGTTTGTAATGTTATTTTTACTAAATTATCACAGTTTTCATTGTATAGGTGTATTTATATGAGAAAAATTACATATTGGGGAGGAACTATATGTTAAAATAGAACAAAAACACTCTGTTTTCTCTGGCAGGTAATCAATGACAAGTTTGACATTGTTAAAGGTCTCATGACAACTGTCCATTCCATCATAGGTACACTTACTATGATCTAGTATTATGCCCTGGAATTTTATTGATACAAGGTGTTTGCAAGCTGCATTGACTTATGTTTCTGTATGTAAACAGCAACACAAAAGACAGTTGATGGACCATCAAACAAGGACTGGTGAGGTGGCAGAGGATTTGGTTTTAACATTATTCCTAGTAGTACAGGAGCAACTAAGGTAGGAAGCAACAAATTATCAATGATGAATAAACATATTTAAAACCATCAGTAAGTATTTTATTCTAGTGATTATCATTCACATTAAACACTTTATAAGGTTAGTTTTATTGATTTACTTCTCAGACAATTCTTTTGGTAATTCTTTTCAAGTATAAAAATTACCTCAGCTGCTTCAAGATAGCCCTGAGAAACTTGAAATGTCTGAAATGTCTTCTCTTCATGGGAAGTTATGATAAGGACCTTACCTGAACAAAACTTAGTATGACCAGGGTCTTACCTGAGCAACAAACAGTGATACTACCACCTTACCATGCCAAGTGACAAAATACAGCTTGTTACCATTACTTTCACGCAGTCATGAAAGTGCACTGTTGTTCGAAACCTAAGGCTCATGATTTTCCTATCTTTACATCCAAATTATCTCTTTGTAAAGCCCACTTTGTTAAGCTTGTCTGTTTCTATTTTCCACTGGTGTTTGTTCATCCTTATGGTTACCCTTGACGGTTAGGTGACTGTTAGGAGAGCAAATGGGAAGTACCACTTCTTTATATTAGGCGCAACAACACAGTTGCTTGACATTGGATCCCATTTGAATTTAATATTTTTTATTTCTTACCTAATTCTTTGTGGTGGATGCAAAAATATTTGGAAGGCTATTAACATATCTAATTTTGTAAATTTCAAATGGTATAAAGTGCAATAATGGAAAGTACAATTTGAACTCCATACGATATTTTTTTTTTTTTGTTGATTTCTAACAGGCAAGTGCTAAAAAAGTTGTTATCTCAGCTCCAAGCGAGGATGCACCTATGTTTGTTGTTGGGGTTAATGAGCACCAATACAAATATGATTTGAACATTGTTTCAAATGCAAGTTGTACTACTAACTGCTTGGCTCCCTTGGCTAAGGTTTGCAATGTTATTTTTACTAAATTATCATAGTTTTCATTGTATAGGTGTATTTATATGAGAAAAATTACATATTGTTGGGGAGGAACTATATGTTAAAAGAGAACAAAAACACTTTGTTTTATCTGGCAGGTAATCAATGACAAGTTTGGCATTGTTGAAGGTCTCATGACAATTGTCCATTCCCTCACAGGTACACTTACTATGATCTAGTATTATGCCCTTGAATTTCATTGATACAAGATGTTTGCAAGTTGCATTGACTTATGTTTCTGTATGTAAACAGCGACACATAAGACAGTTTATGGACCATCAAACAAGGACTGGCGAGGTGGCAGAGGAGCTGGTTTTAACATTATTCCTAGCAGTATAGGAGAAACTAAGGTAGGAAGCAACAAATTATCAATGATGATTAAACATATTTAAAACCATCTGTAAATATTTTATTCTGGTGATTATCATTCACATTAAACACTTTATAAGATTAGTTTTATTGATTTACTTCTCAGACAATTCTTTCGATCGTTCTTTTCAAGTATAAAAATTACCTCAGATGCTTCAAGATAGCCCTAAGAAACTTGAAATGTCTGAAATGTCTTCTCTTCATGGGAAGTTATGATCGGGATCTTACCTGAACAAAACTTAGTATGACCAGGGTCTTACCTGAGCAACAAACAGTGATACTACCACCTTACCGTGCCAAGTGACAAAATACAACTTGTTACCATTACTTTCACATAGTCATGAAAGTGCACTGTTGTTCAAAACCTAGGGCTCACGATTTTCCTATATTTACATCCAAATTATCTCTTTGTAAAGCCCACTTTGTTAAGCTTGTCTGTTTCTATTTTCCACTGGTGTTTGTTCATCCTTATGGTTACCCTTGATGGTTAGGTGATTGTTAGGAGAGCAAATGGGAAGTACCACTTCTTTATAGTAGGCACAACAACACAGTTGCTTGACATTGGATCCCATTTGAATTTAATATTTTTTATTTCTTACCTAATTTTCACATTTTAGCATATTGTCCCATGCTTAGGGTGATTAGGTTTTATTTATTTATTAGATTTCTTTGGAGAAAATTTAACTATGTACTTGCAATTGGTTAATTCTTTGTAATCTAGTTGGGTTCTGCATATTTTTCTTCTAATTTTGTTAAAATGAATCCCCACCAGCATCACCTTTTATGTTCTCACAACTACTAATTGTGATTATATTTTTGAAGGCTGTTGGCAAGGTTCTACCAGCTCTTAATGGAAATTTGACTGGAATGGCCTTCCAACTACCCACACTAGATGTTTCAGTTGTTGATTTGACTATTAGAATTGAGAAGTCTGCCACTTATGATGAGATCAAGGCAGCCATTAAGTAAGTAGTCTCAGTTACCCCCTAAAAAGAGGAAGGGATGAGGATATATACAATCTCTATCAAGAATAAGTTTCGAGGTTGTGTATTTAATTTTAACTATATATTGTACATTTCATTTTATAGGGAGGAATCTGAGGGAAAATTGAAAGGAATTCTTGGTTACACAGAGGACGATATGGTAACCTTGTGCCATATAGAGACTTGACAACTGACAACCCAAAAAACTTCATGAACTTGAAGAAGATATAGTATATTGGGTAAGATTTATTGTTTCCAATTCCAGAAGAGCAAAATCCTTTCTCACTCATGTCACAATTTTCACTCATACTTCTCTAAAGTTAAGAATTGTACTTATCAGCGGTCCAATGCATTCACAGGCTTAGGGATCGTTTCACTACCTTTGTTGAACAGGGAATGATAATTTTGTATTGGGAGAAACATATAAAGAGCACTGCTCATTGAAGTTTTTTCAAGCTTTTGTCAGGATTATTGAATGTATTAGAACTAATTCAGAAGATGGAGGAACCAAAATACCTTTCTGTAGCTGATTGCCTTTTACTATAAAGGAAATTTGAGTTTCATCAACATTGAGTTCATTAGAGTTGCTCTGATACTCAACAACAGATGTGTGGCAGGTTATATTCCTTTTTAATGATTGGTTTGGTTTATTATTTGACATTTCCTCCATGTTATATTTGTCCTTTCCCATTGAAATATTTAACAAATCCCCATATCTATATTCTTCTTTAGTTCTTGTTGAATAGGGTCATCGTGAGTTTCTTCTATCTTTATTTTTGCAGTTAACGTGGACAAATTTTTTTGACCTTTTGGCAGGTGTTGGACACAAACATCACTTCTAGTGGCATCTGGAATGCCATAAAGTTCCTGACAATTTTCACGTGTTCTCACACTAATAGGAAGTCTGGCAAGAGCATTTGTTTTAGTTGCTTGACCTTCATCATTATTCTCATCAGAATCTACTGAATCACTATAAGTAACTGGAAGAAGATCTAGACACTAATATGAAGTCTGGAAAGAGCATCTATTTAGTTGCTTGACCTTCATCATTATTCTCATCAGAATCTATCGAATCACCATAAGTAACTGGAAGAAGATCTAGAGATGATATTTGAGACATTTCTGAAGCACTGAAGACAGATAATGAATTTGGCATGCTTGCAACATTTAAAGTTGACGAGTTTGGGGATTCTTTCCAATTCTTTGGATTACAATGCCGACAACCATTTTCTAAGAATTGTATGTCCCTAGGCATGTTCCTGTTTAGTCCATAATTTATGTTTTAATTTTCTAAATATACAATGAAATATAAAACAAATAAGTAAGCCAAATCCCCTTCAATCAATGTTCTAAAAAGGTGTGAGCATTGTGGGTCATCTACCATGCTCCAATGTTTATGTTATTGAAGAAACATGGAATGACTAAATGTTGAACCAATTGTTTCGGTTACTAGGCTTTTCTATCAACTAAAATTCCTACAATTACAGTCTTTTGACACAGAGGTTTCCCTTCTGTACGAACCTGATCAAAGGCACTCTCCTTGGATGTGACATGCTTGAGATTAAAATCTTGAATTGAGTCAACTTCTACCTTGCTTAACATGACAAAGCTTTTCACCCCCAAAGCTATGATATTTTTGTCCCTTTTCTTCACCAAGTGTTTGCCTGTTGTGAACACAACCTCTACATGCAGATTGCTCTCTGTAGTTTGGTTCACAAAAAACAATTTTCTACTTAGGCCGGGAATGTAAAAAAGTGTTTTTCAACATAAACTTTACCAATTAGAAGTAGTTTTAAAGACCACAACAAATGTCGAAGCAATTTGTAGTGGTAGTTAAATATTTCTTGCTTGCGTTAATAGAGAACAATTTTCATGGTCAAATTTTTAAAGAACATATCATTAGCTTAGTGTTAATGCATTTAAAAGATCAAATTTCCTTTATGTTTTCCCTTCTTTTCTTTTTTCTGTTTCAATTTCCACTTTTTAAAGTTGAAATGAGCTCTAACCTAAAATGCTATGTATTCATAAACACGATAAGACCTTTATATCTAACAAAGCTTTTTCTAAATTAATAGATTGCTAACATTTGTTATATATAATTTTCACAACAAAATCTTTGAGCATTCAAGTTGTCTGTAAATTTTAGATTTCAACGAGAAGAAGTAAGAATTGAAGCTTTGGTAAATCTCAAGACTTCCAAAGCTGAAGCTGCAACCAAAAATCTTAAGGTATAGGGAGTGTGCCTATAAATATTGGTACACATTTAGGAATATTTCTATAATTGTGGTCGTCTACAACATTTAGAAAAAGTGAATAGATATGTTGATATTTAGGTCATTGACCTAATGCACACACTATATGGATAATGGATTTCCGCACTTTATGCCTTATGGTGTTTTCTTTGCAACATCTGGTGCAAATGCTAGTTATATTGCCTATAAAATTAAATTTCTCACCTTAAACTAGAACATTTAAAAAATGGAACACTAGAAATAACAACGAGCACGACAATCATTACAAAGACATTTCAAAACGATAGTCTAAGTGAATATTTTCAAGGTAATTGATATGGAAGTAATTTTTTTGTATTCAAATCTATGTTCTTATTTCTCTAAATTTTCTATTAATGAGGTCAAGGTGATGCTTCAACGAAAGACATTTATATGCCCATCAGTGAATTTGAGAATAGATTCTAGTTTAAATGTGTGAATATTTTCAAGGTAATGGATATGGAAGTAATTTTTTTTGTATTCAAATATATGTTATTCATTCTCTAAATTTCCTATTAGTGAGCTCATGGTGATGCTTCAACGAAAGACATTTATATGCCTATCAACTAATTTGAGAATAGATTCTAGTTTCAATGTGTTTGCCTTGTCTTTACGGAGTTTGAGAATCTTTTAATATTAAACTAAATAATACTACAATTTAATTAATATTTTCAAAATTATCTGTATTTTATACAAATTTCAAGTACATTTTTTGACTTTTTATTATAATGAGTGTAAAATAAAAAATTATTTTAGTATAACTAAGATAAGATAGATAATCATTAACAGGGTTAAAATTGATGCTCACATATATGTTTTGACTCTTTTTTTTCGGGTGTCAAATATAGGCTATTTCAAAATTATTATTAACTGTAAATATTTTTCTAAAAATGTCATAATGATGGTTATGTAATAAAATCACAAGTTTTTATATATATAATTGA
Source organism: Pinus taeda (assembly GCA_000404065.3). Classification (NCBI taxonomy): domain Eukaryota; kingdom Viridiplantae; phylum Streptophyta; class Pinopsida; order Pinales; family Pinaceae; genus Pinus; species Pinus taeda. The sequence continues at coordinate 21,323 of APFE031639619.1, read as the reverse complement.
TATGTGTTTAAATTTTATAACAATTTGGCAATAGTAAGTACCCATTATTAGTGTACCTGAGTGGGATTCGACGTCGCTATATCATTTCATTCTTCCAACAATTATGTGAATTTATGCTAATTATCAATGCGACGGGACTCCAAAGTCCATATTCATCTTGTCTCGGTAGTTGATCCAGATTTTAGGCACACAGTTAAAACGATGGAGCTCACCAATTAAATATTTAACGCATTAATTTAGACAACATTGGCAATTTGGCATTGGTTTGGTAAGGCATTGATTATGGAGTTCAAGTACTTATGAAAATTATCGCTACATTGATGACTCACTCATATTGTACAACTCTAATTTTTTTTCCATCTGATGATGATCTGACATCGATCTTAAATCGTATGTGGTGGAACTTGGAAGATTTGGCAAGATTATGTAGTCAATGCCCATCACAGTGTTGGAGCTGGGAGCTTTCTCAGTTTTGTAGAACCATAGAGGGAATACATGATATTGTAGAGTCTGTAAAAGAAAAAAAATGGCGAGTCGCAAGTTCGCAGCTACACAAGGTAAGCTCCTCTCCTGTACTTTCCTTCTGCTATTTTTTTAGGCCTATTATATTACCACAATGCCTGGTCCCTGCTTTTCTTTCATTTTCAACTATATTATAAATAGTTTTGCATTATTTGTATAATATAATATAACAGTTCCAACAATGATGAAGTTTGTAGATGAAATTATTGATTGATTCACTTTGATGATTTTTGTTCTCTCATCTTTTTCAATAGAAAAACAAATTCTATTATTCAAAACAACAATTTACCAACACATATCTTCCTCTATTCCTCAATAGTTGCATCAAAATTAATCAATTTGGTAGAAATTAAACAAACAACCTATGTTTATAGTTATACAAAAAGAAGTGTCATTGCAATATCTCTACTCTGCTCCACGTTCACAAAATTCGGTTAGGCTTTCCCATGGTACTCTCCAAATATAAGCACCGTACATTCTGCCAGTTCTTCTTCAATAGAGATACAAGGAAGTTAAAGTGATACAAGGAAGTTAACACTCAATTGTACATTCTAAAAAAAATGTTTTTCTTCCATTCCACAGTTTCCCACAACAACCCCCATACAAAGTACCTTTTTTAATTGGAATTTAATAGTTGTTTTCGTTTCATTGACTTTGTGTTCCAACGACTCTCAATGAGATACAAGGGTTGGAAATTTTCCAGCCTTGTTAAGACCAAACCCAAGAAGTCGAGGTATTTGTTTGATGATTGGTTTTGAAGCAAGAAATGCATGATATTTCTTTGCAAGCTTCTTAATGAACTTCTTGTTTTTGTTCATTTTCTTGAGTCCTTCAACATCTATATAATCCAACCCTAATTTTGCAGCCTCTTCCACATGTTGGGCATGTCCAAGCATGCAAACCTTCATCTTAGGGCGAGGAATGTGAGGCAACTTCACAGAGCCACTAAAATGCTTGTCCTTTTGAGGATCATAATTCTTGAGGCCAATTTGTAACTCAATTGTCTCAGTGAATTTCCATTGTTTCTACTTACTATCTTCCATGTATGGGAGATGGCCTCCCTCAATGCATCACTCTGAAGCTTACTCATATTTGCCTTCGCCCAGCGCCTTCCCCTGCCTGCTCTCTCCTATGCACGAACAACCCTTGATCAGGGTTTAGGAATTGAAAGGTCTCTTGTCTATTGAATTGGTAAATATTTGCCTCTAGTGTAGGCAATTATTTGTAGAGTTGTAGGGAGGATGCTACAATTCTAGCATGGGCTTAGGTATTTCACTATATGATATAACTTGTATGAACAAGAGTATGGCGAGCTTTTATGCCATGGCAAAGTCTCTTAGCTAAATACTATAAAACGGACATCAACATGATGAATCATGAGCGAATGAGAGCTTTTGTGCAACTAAACGTTTATGATGACCGTTTCTATGTACTTCCATGACAATTACTCCAGTGTTAACAAGGAAAAATTAATAGTAATAAAAAAACCATGAGAAGTTAAATGATGACATGTCACCACTCAATCACATGTAAATGTATATTTATTAAATTTCAATGTATATATTTTCTTTCGATTGAAAAGTGGAATTGAAGTGTGAATCTGTATAGCAAAATTTGAGTAAAAATAGCATTATTCTTTTTTATAACTATGAATAAAAATAACATTAGAATGGTATGCAGATAGATAAATAAAAGATAAATAAAGTGGGCTTGGAGTATGGGTTAACACTGTTTTTTGGGTTAAAGTTTGTCTCTAGGAAACAAGTTAATAGCCTTTAATGGAGTGAAACTCTACTGGTTTATCGACTATCAACAAATAATTTCACGTAATGATTACTTTCCAGGCTATTAATTTAACCACTGAATAATAGTCTTTGCAGGAGTGAAAACCTAATGCCTTATGGATTATCAACAAGTAATTCACCTAATGATTATTTTCCACCCTATTAATTTGACAATTGATTTATGATAAATTTTCCTACTGTATTTAAAAAAAAGTAATAAATTAAACATATGTAGAAATTGGATATATATAGAATAGTCAAAGTTTATAAATGAAATTAGATGCAACTCAATTGTGAGAAAAACCTACTCATTAAGTTTTTTTTGTTTATTAACTCATTAATGTTAATTATTAACTCATTATTTTAAAAATTAAATATTAATAATATTTAATTTATAAAAGCTTAAATTAAGAGAAAATTGTATTACTTTTTACAAAACTATGTGAAGGCATAGTTTATATATTTAAAAAAAAAATTGTTCTATATTTAAGGCTATTTTTTAATATATAAATTTTCAATTTGGGAATCATTGTTCAGGTTATCTATTTTTAAAAAATTTGTTTTTTATTAAAAAATTATTTTTCAATTTTGGGAAATCATGGTTTGAAATGATTTCACTTAATTTTCTGTATTTAAAATGACTTTACTTATTTTACCTATTTTAATTTTGTCGCAATTTTTTGGTAATTTATTAAGTTTGCATAAGATTCATTTTTTATTATGTTTTTAATTGATGCATTGAATTTATATATATCTAATTAATTTATTTTTATTATATATGTATTATATATCAAAACATGTCTTCAAAAAAAGGGAATAAACTTTCTATCAAAAAGTTTTTTTGGATGGTTTACTACATCTCAAGTTTCATCGTCTGGTAAAGATGATCGTAATTTTGATTTGATTGAAGATTTAGATAAATTGGGGCATAATGAAGAATTTGATATCTTGGGGCATAATGAAGAATGTCAAGGGGGAGAACCTAGCACCCAAAAGAAAAAAAAAAGAAAAAATGAAAGTAAGAAGAGAGTTTCGTGAGCAATGGAAAATTAAGTATAAGTGGTTGGGAGAGGCAAAGCATAAAGGAAAAATGTTTATGAAATGCATATATTGTGAAATGCATAAGGCAACGAGGCCATGGGGAATTGACACTGGTTGTTCTACATTACAACAAGATTCTATAGTTGTTCATGCTAGTTCAAGCATCCATAAACTTTCACAAGCAAAGTGGATATGTGGAAATGAGAAGAAAGTGAACCCTATTACAAAAGACATTGCATGCATGGACGATAGGAACAAAGAAATAGTTATCACTACTATGAAATTAGTGTATTGGTTGGTGCAAGAGGATCTACCGCTCTCAAAATATGAATCTCTTTGTTTGTTTCCAATGTCCTTACAAACACCAAATATGCCAAAGAATAAAGATTATACATCCTACACAAATCACATGGTTGCAAAAGAATTTCTTTTTGCTATATCTCAATATCTTGAAGAGCTACAAATTTCAAAAATGCTAGATAGCCCTTTCTTTTGATTGATATTAGATGAAAGTACAAATTGTAGCTTAGAGAAACATCTTGTGGTTTATGCCACGTTTTTAAACTCAAAACGGTTGGGGCCTCCAATTTCATGATTTTTAAAGCTTATAAATGTTTGTGATGGAAGAGGAAAAACAACTTATGATGCAATCAAATATTTAATAGGATCAATGGGTCTTTCAAAAGAAATATTGATAGGAGTTTCCATAGATGATGCTTCTTCAATGGTTGGTAATGAAAATGGTTTTATTACTTTCTTGAAGAACAATGTACCAATCTTGTAGGTGTCCATTGCATTGCTCATCGTGAAGCTTAGCCATGTCAAATGCTTCAAAAAGAATACCTAAATTATTGTTTGTTGAGAAATTAGAAAATAAGGTATATGATCTAGGTGGATATTGGTGGCCACCCACCAATTCCACTTGGACCCCCACGATTGTTTCTTTCAGTTTTTCAGTTTCCTTAATTGTAGCACAATTTACTATTTTTAGCAGTTTTTCGGGTCCTAAACTTCCGAAGCTATTTTAAGGCCCTAAATGACGTTTTTTTGGCAATCTTTTACCAACAATTTTCTGTCTAAAATCATCTTTTTCATCGTATTCCTTGGAGAGATCTTTCCAACAGGGTATCACGTGTGTCAAACTGAGATAATATGACCAAGTTGCGACCTCAGGAAGTTTGTTGTCCAACTAACCCGAACGAGGCCCATAAACTCTTGGTGGTATATCTCCTCGGGTTAGGGTTTTGGTTGTTTAGGATTTTCTCTTATTGTTCAATAATAAAAAGGCCCTTGAGCCTCATTGTAACACAGTTCAGAGGCATGTAGCCGCCACATCTCTTCTCAGAGATAAGCTACCATCGCCCGAGCTAGTCTTATTTCCATTCTGTTTGTAAGCATATTTCAGTGTTTGATATTAATGAAATGAAGTGTTATTTCTACTGCTTCTTTGTATTTATGGTTATATCTGTAATTTGTTGCGTTCCTGTTTAAATCCAGATCAATATATTTTTGGGTGAAAATTTCTATGAAAAGAAATAGTTAGATTATTGCTCTACAAGAACTTATGCAACTTGAAACTCTTCAAGTTCTTCAAATCCATGGAGTTAGATGGATTTCAAGGGGACAAGTCATTGAAAGACTTGTTGTACTTATGCCTCCCATATTAACATTTTGGAAAAATGAAAGAAAAGACTCATGGTATGATAAGGAAATGATCTTTTCAATACAATTTTGTTTACATATGCTTGCAGATATAATTTGTGAATTAAACAAGTTGAACAAGCAATTCCAAGAAGAGTATGTTGATGTCACCTCTTTAGGAGCAGCCTGATCCAGGTGGATATTGGTGGCCACCCGCTAATTCCACTTGGATCCCCTCTAGTGCTTCTTTCAGTTTTTTCAGTTTCCTTAATTATAGCACAGTTTACTATTTTTAGCAGTTTTTCAGGTCCTAAACTTCCGGAGCTGTTTTGAGGCCCTAAACGACGTTTTTTGGGAAATCTACTATTAGCGGTTTTTCTGTCTAAAAATCATCTTTTTCTGTTGTATTCCTCGGAGAGATCTTTCCAACGAGCTATCATGCACATCAAACGGAGATAATACGACCAATTCGTGACCCCGGGAAGTTGATGTACCAACTTACCCAAAAACGGGGCCCACAATTTGGCGTTTCATCTTCTAGGGTTAGGTTTTGGAATGTGAAGGGTTTTCCATTGTTTCTCAACAATAAATAGGCCTTCGAGCCTCATTGTAACACAGTTCAGAGGCATGTAGCCACACATCTCTTCTCAGAGATAAGCTGCCATTCGCCCTAGCTGGTTTATTTCCATTTCTGGTTTGTAAGCATATTTCAGTATTTTCCATTAATGAAATGAAGTATTATTTCCACTGCATCTTTGTGTATATGGTTATCTCTGTAATTTTTTGTGTTCCTGTTTAAGTCTGGATCAGTGGTGTCAGAGCGGTCTGCTTTTTCTCTGTCTTTCTTTGCATGTCCGCAACGAGGTCGGGATATAAGGAGTTAGGGCTTGAGCTGGTCGAACCTTTGCAAGACTATCCTCGCAAATCCTAACGGCCTCCCATGGCGTATGAGAAGAAAGACGAGGGAGCAGGAGATCCTATCAAAATCTTGCTCAAAGAAGCCCTAGAGCGACAACGGAACGCGATGATGGACAACTTTGCCCAAATCCTTCAGCGGCTACCCAAAAGTGACGCATCGGCTTCCAGCAGCTACTCTGGAAATGCCACGCCCTTTAAGGAGTTAATTTTGAAATCCCCATATTCGAGGGTCAGATAGACGCAGATGCCGTAGATAAATGGTTAAATCTGCTAGAGGGTTATTTTTCTGTTCATGAATTTTCGAGTCGGGGAAAAA
>APFE031639618.1:12250-29857 GCA_000404065.3 Pinus taeda | reverse complement strand
TCCAAATCTCAGTTGCAAAGCCAAATTCGCCTTGCTCTTGTTAAAAAATGAATGGAAATATATTTTCTTATTGATCAATTGGTTAGAAACAATCCAATTTTGTAATAGAAATCATGTTGTAATTATCTCTGTTGTAACTGCTTTCTAATCTCTCTCTATTTAAATGAAAACAACGATCAGAGATGAGGATGGAGAATTGAGGATTCAAAATTGGAAGTTCAAGAATGATGAATTCAGGGATAGATTCAAAATTATGATTTGAATTAGAGATTCAAAATTAAGGATTCATGATAGGATAGGAGGAAAAATGGATTGTTGCATTATCATTGTAATTCTCAAAGCTTCAGCTATTGTAATGATTTCACAATTTGATGATTAACATATGATTTGGGAGTTGTTGTTCATCCTTCTCGTCTGAAGTAGCCCAGCAGCATCCACTGGTGGCTAAGGGCCTAGCCACTAGTGGATTATGTTGCTGCTGTGTATTATATCTTTCCAATTTCTACCGTGTGATTGTTTGATTTAATTCTTATTTCTTTGAATCATATTGCCTTACAGTTTCATGTTTTTGCAGCAAGTTGTTATAATATTTTATCAAATTATTTTATTGCAAAAGTTGAGATTGAATCGCGTGGTTGTTCTTTTCCATCATAACAGAGATTATTATCCTTCTCAACGTATATTATTATGATGTTCATTTCAAATGTAAAGCTTCGTTGTTCATTTCAAACTTTGATATTCATTATAGATTGTTGGTTATTTGATTCCTTTAATTATAGTTTGTTGTCCATTTACGTCGTTGTTCGTTTCTATTGGTTAATTGCAAGAGTTTGCTTTTAAAGAGTTTTCCTAATTTACTTTCAATAGCATCTTTAGTTCAATTTCTATTTCCTTTTAATTTCTTTAAAGGAGGACTGTCAACTGTAGAGAATATTGGTTATTGCTTTCTCATTCTCAGCTTGATTATCTTGTTCTAGTTTGATTTCAATTGTATCAATCTCTAGAGGAATGAGTTATTGCTATTGTATCTTCAATTGATGTTTGTTGAGTGAATAGTTGGATTTCAGAGCATTTGAGTTTATTTTGTTGTAGTTAGATTTCTTTTGAAGCATCCATTTAATTTTAAGCACTATACTGTAAAACATTACTCTTGAGTAAATAGCTACCTCAGACTGAGTACACTTTTGAAATAAAAAGTCATTCCTGGGTTGACAATTAATGTGAAGATAATTAGGAGTTAAAAAGACACCTTTTATCCCTCAATAGTGCAAACCTGCTTACCAGCTTGCTTGGATATGTTCCTCTATGGAAGCGTAAAGAAAAGGTGCCCAAAGATATAGATGAGACTAAGAGCTCTCTGTAGACTCCACTGTTCCCTAACAACATTATTTTTGAAGGAGTGCACTTGAGGCAAGTGCCCGTACTAAAATTTGAAGATTGGGATCTCGTGGACCATGAGAAGTTCCCACATTTGGCAACCATGTAGCTAATGTGCTAGAAGAAAGACGCACCAACTAGAATCATAAAGTTGGAGTTGCATAAATGGCTTAAAGGTGTAGAGAAGGCAAGATTGTTAAACTTTCTCTGGGTGCCACATTAACATCGTGCCCTAGTGACATTTTTTTTCATCAGGAGGCGGCTCTGCTTGGTGCATGATGGGTTCCTGTGGTTGGAGGAGCCTATCCCCATAGCAAACCATTTGATTCATAGAATTAACCGACTCCCTTGCAAAGAGGAAGACCAAACAAAAAGCTCAGAGGGAAAGAGTGATGATTTGGCCATCATGGAGGCCATGAAGAAGAATTTTAAATAGGAGAAGGAGAAGAAAAGGGTACGCCATTTCTAGCATCAACAACCCTGTGTCAAAGTCACGACACATATATTGGCAGGAAAGATTATGCGAAAGTGTTGTGAAGATGAGGTGCCCGCGCCGGTGGTTGCACTAGTATCGGAATATGCAGAAGGGGTCCAGTTCAATTGGGAAAACTACTTATGCAAAGATTTCATTGAGAATTGCCACGAGACACAAAGGTAGGGAAAAAAATTTCACTATGCATGGCTTTTGCATGGGAATTTCCCGAAGATAGCCAGTTCCTGATGATTGCGTAGGACCTTCCAGAGGCAGTGCAGTACACTTCGCTGTGGGCAACCAGGGATGCACAAGTGATAAGGGATGACAAAATTGTCTGGGTGTTCATGGAGATGAACATCAGAATGTGAATTAAGTGCAAGACATGGTTATTGCACACAATCTATAATAGTCTATAGAGCTTCGTCGAGTTCAAGGCAGATTTCCACCACATTTACATCAGGGTGCGGAAGGACCCCGCAAAGGCGTGGCATGATGTACCCTATTTGGTTACAGATGATGTCATCTTCACGGTCCTTGAGTTGTGGTCGCCAGAGTGGTGTGCCCCAACTAGCTTCGTAGTGGAAGCAGAGAAATCTATTGTGCAACGGAAAAAGGAGGAGCCGAAATTGCGCATGGCACAGTTGCCAGAAAACCGTGGAAACGAAGCAGCAGTAGCTAAGGCCTAGGTAGTGTGTGATGCTATGAAGTTGGTAGAAGAGCAGTAGAAGGTAGCAGAATAAGAGCATGAACAACAGAAGTCACCTTCACCCGAGCCGAAGACAGATACAGAGCAAGGTGGCGCAGACCCATAGAGAGTGTCCACCCAGCTAAAACGTCTACGCCCAAGAGAGCAGATAGGGTCGTGAAATAGGTCAAAGGCTTCAAAAACTTCATTCAAGATGATCAACCTCACTAAGGGAGATCTAGAAAACATTGGCGAGACAATGAGGAACGTCACTACGGAGGTTCTCCAATACTTCGAGGAGGAACACTAGATGGTGTTGGGTGCTATTTGGGAAAAGATATAGGAGTTGCAGGTGCACACTCCATAGGCTTGCACTATGTCAACCAGCCTTGCAGTAAGCACATCCGCGGCTGAGGAAATACAACACGCCCAGATGGCCAACAACATAGTGCCACCAAATGGAGCACTCGTTATAGAAAATGAGGTCGATATGCCTATGGTCAACGGGTTGAAGGGAATTAAGTTAAATGTGGCCACACTCCCTTAGGAGATTATCTATTTTTTTTAGGATGGAATCATTGCAGAACTATGAGCCCAAGAGGGTCGTGCGCTCCAAGTAATGAGTGAGAAGCTCATCAATATTGAACAGTTTAGCCTACAATGCGACGAGGTAGTGGCATGAAACAAACATATAGTGAAGTTGGTGGAGGAATACTGTTAGATGGCCTCAGAGTTGGTCATCCAATCAGAGGAACTTGTGGAGGTGCACGTCCAGAAGTTACCAGTATGGGTGCATGAGGCAAGGGAAGAAATGACCAGGATTCAGCTGGAGATGAATCTTCAAATATAAGAACTACAATTGGAGGTGCAACCTCCAACTACGCTAAAGGTTAAGGAAAAGCATGCCACCGTGATCACAATAGCAATCACGGCGGTCAACAGTGTAGTGACAAACTACACAAAGCTATTCGAGCAGTCATTTGAGGTCCTCACCACCCTACAAGAGGACCCGAACATACAATGCATAGAGAGACAAGCATGCGACCTGTAGTAGAGATAAGACAAAGTAAAAGGGACCACAAAGATGGTTGCCCTTACATAGAGGCTCACAAGGATGCAGCAGGCTAAAGCACTAAACGAGCAGGTGGATATTGCTCGGCATAAGGAAGCAGTTTTGAAGGCGCGCTTACATCATGGATTGATGACGCATATATCATTACAACCTCCATTCAAGTAGAGCTCACATAGCTACAAGCAATGCAGGAAAGGATCCAACACTAGTTCAGCCACAACAGTCTCTGAACAGTCATTGAACAGAAGTTTCCTACCAATTTTATGTACTTATTTCCTATTTTATGCATCTGTTACTTGGATATACATTGCACTTTTAATGCTTATATGATGCAGGAATGTGTATAAATGTGTTGATTAATTAAAGGCAAGATAGAATATCTATTTATCCGAAGTTAAATAATGTATTTTAAGAAGATAAGTAAGATACGTGGTGTAGTTTGGGGAAATAGCGCAGGTCGCTACCATGGTAGTACAAAAGCATCTCAGCCCCTGGTTAGGGCTACACGAAAGATGATTATAATAGATCGCGAAGGTATTGAAGGTTAGAATAGTGTGCGGAGCGAACTACGTGAAGGGAGGTTACATTATACTGTTACATTACATTTTCTAGCACCAACCATAAGGAGAAACCCATAAATAAAATTTGCAACCACCTGCTTCAAGGAAGCAAGAAATCCTTGATCTTTATAGTTTTAAAGCTTAAGGAAGTGCAAAATGTTTGAATTTTATAGGAACTAATCTGAAGGAGGCTCCAACTCCCTAATCCCCAAGCACCTACTTTCTCTAACCATCAGATCCCACTTCATATATTTTCAAAACTTATATCCTTGAGCTCTTTATAGAAAAAAATGAAAAACTAATTATTCAATGCTCATATATGTGGCATTATCCTTTTAAATGATGTTTCTTCCTTTAACAACAAGCTACCTATGGTTCTTTGATTTAGTTGATCCTTTATCAAATATTTATGATTCGTTTTATATTTTCTCAACAACTCTTCTCGGACTTTGATTGGATATGGACACTCATATCTGCACTTTCTCAAGTCTATTCTCTGCATCTCTTCATGAGATATGTGTCTATTTAAATATACAATAACATATCCAACATGTCATAAAAATAATAAACTCTATATATTCTTCTTCAAATATGGATTTGACATTCAACTCCTGTAAAACTCTATTTCTTATTCTCCTTTCAGCTATATCGTAGATCTTAAAGCTATATATATATATAAGCGCTTCCACCCAACTTGGGATTTCTAGCACTCTTCGGGTATTTTCAAGTCTCCTGAAGGCCCTCTTAACTATATTTAGCATGTTTGCAGCTAATCAACTTTCTCGATCCTTCCTCAACTCATGTTCTTCTATATGTTGGCTGCAATAGTAATCACACATTCTACAATAGAATACTTAACTATCTTGTGTCCACTATTCTTATCTATATACTTGGCCATTCCATTACAATGGGTATAAACCCATGGGAATTCTTCTTGACTATGTCAATAACTAAAGCTACCTTATATCAAACCTTTCTCTTGGATCAACCTATGCCTTGGCAAGTCTTGATGGATTCAATGGCACCTATACCACTCGCCATTACTTCCCTAAGTGATTAATGTTGGTTACTAAAGAATAACAGTGGGAACCACAAACTTAACCTTTATTTTAGCTCTTGGGTGTCAGAATTATGTCTTCTTTTCTTGCAATACTATAGGTTGATGGAGTGATGGCCAAAGGACTTAGTCTTAATTTGTTCAACTTGGAGCCCCTTTTGACTTGGTGTGGGAGTGTATACTCCAATTTTTCTCACCAACTACAGCTCACTAATTTCTTGGCTCTCATCTTCACCTCTAGTTTCCTTGACTCTCAATGGCCAATATAGAAAAAGTCTCCTAGATTCTTTCCCCGCATAGCTCCTACTACTAGGAGCCATAACTACAATTTTATTTTTGTTTGTTCAATTCTCACCATTTGATGAAGTTCACATCTAATGCAAATTTCCTCTATCTCGATGGTGGGTGATCATCTATGGCTATAATTCTCACTATTTCTCCAAAACTAATTAATATGGCAAGTCCTTACAAAACACCCTCCCAGTGAAAATCTAAGGGCTTGCCACATCATTTACCAGATATCGTCAATGCCATTCTATACATCCATTCAGATCCTACCACATGTTATCTATTGATGTGTACATACCACTTGTCAATTTCCAAAAATTCATTTGAGCATCCAAAAGCAACGAATCCACTTTTGATGTGTCTATCTCACATGTTTCCACATCATCCCTTTTCCACATGTCATGCCATGTCAATTCTATGTGTTTATCTCACATATTTCAACCTATCATGTGTTGTAACCACCATGTGTCGCTTAGAAACATATACCTGACCACCCATAAAGGCCAAATATACTTGCGACATTTCTTCATCTCACTTGGCTACATCATTATCCTTCTGCATATATCCATCACATGTAAAGTCTGTCATTGTGAGGTGACCCAGTCTTATTTGTTAAAAAAAAAATGGTACATTAAGACTATGCATTGACTTTCTTTCTCTAAACAAGGTTACACTGAAGAGTACGTACACATTTCTCAGAATAGATGTTTTGTTTGACCAAATTAGGGGAGATAAGTTATATTATAATATTTATCTAAGGTTAGAGTATCATCAGGTAAGGATTAAGGAAGAGGAAATCAGTAAGACACACTTCAAAATTGATACGGAAATTATGAATTTGCAGTGTTGCTCCTCAAGTTATTGAATACACTTTTTGTTTTCATGTGCCTTGTGAATGGTATTTTTTAGAATTATTTATATTAGTTTGTTTTTTTTTTGGATGATATCCTCATATATTCCAAATATAAGGAAGAGTATGAGAAACATTTAAGGATGGTGCTTAGGTACCTAGAGAACATCATTTTTCATGCCAAACTAAGTAAGTGCTCATTTTTTAAAGAAAAAATCACTACTTGGGTCATATTACTATAGAAGAAGGCATAGCAATAGACCTAGCGAAGATTAAAACAATTAAACAATTTCTTAGACCCAAATGATAGAGGAAAGCTCTTTATTGGGTTAAAAAAGTTATTATAGAATATTTATTGGAGTTTTCTTTGCGATAACCCATTCTATTACTTCCTTGCAAAGGAAAAGTATAAAATTTGACTGGGCTCATAAATGTGAATAGGCCTTTAATGATTTAAAGGTGTTGGTAACAAGTCCACCTATATTGAATATATCTAACCAAGATGAAGGATTTCTCATGTCCACATATGCATTTAAAGTCGAAGGACTTGGAGCAGTCTGATGCAAAACGAGCATGTCACATGATATGAATCCAAGAATCCCTAGAAGGATGAAAATAATTACGTTAGTCAAGATTTGGATTTGGAAACCATTGTACATGTCTTAGGGTGTGGCGATAGTTTCTCATGGGAAAGAGATTTAGGTTATAAACTAACCATGATGGGTTAAATAATCTGTTCGGACTAACACATTTAAATTCCAAACAAATTAGATGGATGGAAATTTTGGATGATTATGACTTAGTTTGGCTTGGTTGATTCACTCAGTAGGACAGGGCATGCAGTGTATGTGACATATATAAGCACATGAAAACATAAATTTAAAATAAAAAATTTAGAGGCTCAGAAGTTGGAATAACGATATATGGAAATAAACAGAATCATATAGCAAGGTGAAGTGCAACCAAATTATAGGTATTATAAAGTGGAAGACAATGGAGTTGCTTTGGACAAAAGAAAGATTTATGTACTAAATTGCAATGGGCTAGAAAAGTTACTGTTGAGTGAAATGCAAAGAGAGCCTTATCTTGGGAACCCAGTGTATCAAGTTCCAATATCAATAGTCATAAAATAGAACTTTTAGTTATGTTTAAAGAGAGAAGTGGTTGATTATATAGCCAAGAGCTTGGAATGGAAAAATATGAAAAAATCGACATAGGCACCCAATGGGGTTAATATAACTGCTACCCATTCCTAAGTGGAAATGGGAAAGTTTTTCCATCAATTTCATTACAAATTTGCCAAAAACAGTAACTAAACATGTTTCCATCATGCTTATGGTGGATAGACTCAACAAGGTTCCACACTCCATTTGAATGATGTCAACACATAAGCAAACCAATGTTGTTAAGATTAACATGTAGGAAATTGTCAACCTATATTGTGTTTCCAAGGCAATTATTTGAGATAGAGATACCAAGTTTACATCTAATTTTTAGATAGGTTCATTTAATGGATTTAGGAATGATTTAAAATTTAGTACAACCTACCATCTAAATTTATATGGTCAAATGGAAAGAGTAAATCAGGTTACGAAATAGATGTTAAGGATGTAAGTGATGGAAACATCATCAAAATGGGAAGAATATTTTCACCTAGTGAAGTCTGTGTATAATGAGGTGTACCATAATATTTGAATATGATCATGTTTTAAGCCTTGTATGATAGGGAATGAACAAGTGAATGAGTTAGGATAATAAAATTTCTAGGGCCATTATTGGTCTAGATTTACTAAGTGAAATGGAAGAGTGAGTATCAGAAATAAGCATAATTTGAAGGCTTTCCAAGTTATAGATAAAAGTTATGCAAATAAGAATAGGTTAAAAAGGGAGTTAAAAATTGGAAACATGTATTCTTGCAACTAAAGTAAAGGAACATTTCCTTGAAATTGGGTAGTTGTGAAAAGTTGGGATATGACATTTCAACTTATATATCCAATTTTGAGATACTAAATTATGTAACGAAGTGTATGTTGTATTTGATGTTATGGATGTGGATATGTATAAATGATTACATCATTTTTTCTCCTATTTCTTCTTAAAATACTTCATGAAAATGCAAGAAATATTTTGCGGTTCTAATGCATTGTGTTATAAAGGATAGGATACATTTGTAATTAGATCCTAAATTTATGTCTCATATTGTGTGATGTTCCACATTATGATTTTGTTCTCATCAACCGGTCTTGCAACTAGTTCCCAAGGATTATTTCAAATTATTTTGTACATACAAAAATTCATGAACAAACTTTTATTATGGTCACCAAATTATTTGATACAGGTTATTCATGGAAAGGTTCACTTCTCTATGGTGGATTGTCATCTAACTTTTTATTGTTGCTCTCAACCATTTACATGAGACACTCTCTTTACACATTGATGCTTACAACTTCATGCATAATGTTTCTTGGAGAATACTAGTCACTATGTGTGATTGTGTTATTTTCCTGAGTTTCCACGAACATGGGGTGTTCTACAATGTCCCTTTTTGACAAGTGTTTAGTGGGAATATACTTGAGCTATAATTTTTCTTGTGTCTCTTTCCTATGTTATTTTATGTCATGTAGTGTGGGGAGAGACATTTTTCTAATTGGTTTCCTTGGTGATTTATCATTGTAACATTATAACATTGCTAGATATCACATTGGAGAAAGTTGTATTTTATGATGTAAGCACCATCATCGATGTGTGTTATTTCTTATGTTTGAGATTACATTAGGGGCATTAAATAGCCTTTTATGGTAAACTAACCCTTTTTAAGCTTAATTATATAATAATCATGTATTATATTCTTGGTGGTGATGCATCCTAGTTACATGGTTAGGTTAAGCATAATTTTTTAATATTATCTTAATACCCTGGTGGGGCTATCCTAGGAGATATGACCATTTTTACACAGTATGTCACTTTAATGGAATTCACTAACCTATTGGCACATATGTCGAGATAGATCATATTATGTTCGGTTATTTTTCTTGAGTGTAGAGACCATCACCGTAGATTTTGGAATTGGTTTGGTATTGTAAATTTTGATAGTGATATATGTATTTGAATAATATTTAAAGAATTGTAGCCACCTTCCATTGTATTTTATAATTTACTTTTGATGTCCTCCCACAATGGACCAAAAACCATCGATAATCTTCTACTTTGAGAACTTATTAAAGATCCCAAGGTTGACCAAGCTTTGCATATGGAACATCTACTTTAATTCACATGTGTGAGGAGGTTGGCACACTTTTCTAGGGCATACCTATGATGATATTTGAGTATTGAAAATAATGTTGTTGAACTAGCTATTTCTTTACAATGTTGGCAGGTTGTTAAATATTTGAATTTGAACATAAAGTTTTTCAAAAAAATGTCGTTGATATAATTGCACTTCTTTAATGTATGGTTAAATCATTATAGAAGAGTTATATATATATATATATATATATTATATATATAGATATATATATATATATATATATATATATATATATATATATATATATATATATATATATATATATTATATAATTATATATATATATATATATATATATATATATATATATATATAAAATTTTCTTCGAAAATTTACACCTATAATACAATTACATTTTCAGATAAAATTGTATCATTACACATATATTCATGTACCTCTTAATGTAATTTAGAATTTTAGTAAAAAAATATTATAATATTTTGTTTTTATTAACTTAATTTCATACATCGATCTAACTATTATATTCTTCTAATTTAATATCATATAAAAAAACTATGAAGAGGTAATAAATCAGAATTTCCAATCACAAAACATAATGTCCCCCATATTTATGTTGTAGGGTGTTTCCCTTTGAAATGAATTGCCCCAGCCGCCCCCATGTCCTATGGTTGGCCGTGAATTTGTGGTGTTAAACGATTGAATGAAGTGTGATCGTTGATCCAACACTGATCCAAAACTGAACGGCTAATGAGGAAGCAGGACGGATGCACCGCCAGTTAGCCATTCGTTTTGCAGCTGACATTTTCACTATATGGTATGGTTGTATAAGGACAATAAATTTACTATCTATTCATTGCATCTCTGGTCGTCCCTCCCATTTTGTGTATATCCTCAATGTCTCTTCCATCGCCTATTAATTTTCTGCACAGAGACGTTGCAGTTTCGAAACCAAAAGACACATAACCTTGACACTTCAAAAATAAAATGGATGGAAGGCCTTCCAGCAGCACAATTTGGAGCAGGTTGCTGAGAGGAGAAGATAATGATGAACATGTCAATCAAATTCTTGCACAGTTCCAATATGAAAGTGCATTGCATCTTAATTTTGACTCCCATAGATCAACCAAACCCTTATATTCACCGCTGAATTCAAATGTTGGAGGCTTCGACTTCGCTGGACTTGACAATGAATTGGCCTGTCGATATTCCAAGCTCAAAGCTCCTCCTCTTGCAAAACCCCAAATTGGTAAGTCCAAAAAACTCTAAATTAGAGATAAGAAGGAAAGTAGTGATTTAGAAAATAACATAGATAATGACAAAGGGAAAAAGAATGATCTAGAGAAGGATCCAGATTGGGCACGTTAGAGAAAATGAAGGAATTGGCGGGAAATCTAGGGTTCTCATTGATGAAGAAGAGGAGAAAATTTTAGGGCAAGAACTTTCTTATTGACATGTGGCACAAAATTTTCGACATTCATTTTTCCACAATTTTGACCCAATGGTTGAATAAATATTTTTCAGCTGACTCTGCGTTTCTATTTTCACAGGATTTATTTGTGTGAACAACAAAAAACAAGGCCTATTAGTTTTCTGCATAGAGACGTTTCACTTTCGAAACCAGAAGACACACAACCTTGACACTTCAAAAATAAAATGGACGGAAGGTCTTCCAGCAGCACAATTTGGAGCAGCTTGTTGAGAGGAGAAGAGAATGATGAACAAATCAATCAACTTCTCGCACAGTTCCAAGATGAAAGTGCATTGCAACTTAATCTCGACTCCCGCAGATCAACCAAACCCTTACATTCACCGTTGTATTCAGATGTTGGAGGCTTCAACTCCACTGGACTTGACAATGAATTGGCCCGTCGATATTCCAAGATCAAAGCTCCTCCTCCTGCAAAACCCCAATTGGTAAGTCCAACAAACTCCAAATTAGAGATAAGAAGGAAAGTAGTGATTTAGAAAACGGCATAGATAATGAGAGAGGAAAAAAGAATGATCTAGAGAAGGATCCAGATTTGGTTGCGGACGTTAGAGAAAATGAAGGAATTAGCGGGAAATCTAGGGTTCTGATTGATGAAGAAGAGGAGAAAATTTTAGGGCAAGAACTTGCGTTGAGATTGGCAGAATTGAGATCTTCTTCAGGTGCCAAAAATATCATTTAGTGAGTCCCAGAGTTTGGTTAAGCCATAGGAAAGTCAAGGGATCGATTTCCGTGAGACAACAGTAGGAACCCAGAAAGAAAAAAATCAATGATTCTGGAGAAACAGGCTTTCTGAAGACAAATGAAATTATTCTAAAGAGGAACAAGTGTAGAAGCTGCTAGCTTCTGTTCAAGATTCCATTAAGTTTGAAAGGAGTAGGGTTTCAAGGATTTCTTCTTCTTCGAGTCGGTTTAACGATGTGGGAGAAGAACATGTTGATGATGAAGAAAGAATCTCAGAATTTGAGGTAGAGAATATTGTAGAGTGGGAAAAATATGCAGCTCATCTTGGGTTTGTTGATTTTTAAGAAGAGGAAGATGATGATGATAATTATGAAGATGTTAATTATGACGATGAAAGCGATCACAGTGAAAAACAGAGTGCGGGAACAAGAAAGGCCAAGAAATAAGTAATATTTTTCTGTGTATGTATTTATTCTGGTTTTTCACTGGTCGTTGTTTTCAAAAGGGATGTTTCATGGTTACATGGGAAGAATTATGGTGCCATCTTCTTTTGTGGTCTTAGTCACCCATGAAGTGAACTGTCAGTAGCCGATCAAAGTTACTTTCAGCTAAAATGCATGGAAAATGAGTGTATTAGTTTTATTTATATTAATGGTAGCTAAGAGATTTGAAGATGTACTGGATGTTCACCTCTATGTATGTTTATAAGAGCAGTTGCACCACCAGTGTCCTGCTTTGTATTTGATTTATAGGAATTTTTGGGGTTCTTGGAATTGTGCAAATGTATTCGATGAAGCATATACTTGTATTTCCACTTGGGAGTTGTACTTGTAAGGTACTTCTATGACTGCTTGGTTGTTAAGATATTGGACTTCTATCTGGAAATTTTGCAGAAATTTGAGGTTTTCTTCTTCTTAATGAATAAATGATAAAACTAATTAGTTTTGTGACTATGTATTTGGAATTCAATCCCCTCCTAGAGGCAAAATTTTAATAAATTTAACTTTGACTTTGATGTTGCAACTCATCCTTTCTGTGGCTTCCTTGCAATAAAAATAAGACACCTGTTGGGCTAAGTTTCCACCTTAAGGACTATAGTTTGTGTTTGTCAGCCTTTGCAGCATTGTTTTTTTGTGAGATCAACAGATCAACAACAGCGTATCTGGGGTAGGTTTCCATAAGAGATCTACATAAAGTAGTTATTTGGCTAGGTTTCATTTGAGGACTATAACTCATCAAGGCTTTGGAGTCTCGACCACTGGTTTTCTGTGAGTTCAATAGCAGTTTAGTTTTGTTTCTGTTAGCCTTTTAAAATTCATATCATTGCTTCACAGTGAAAAAGAGATAAGAGATTGGATTCTATTATTGTATGAGTTACTATGGATCTATGCCATAGGG
Source organism: Pinus taeda (assembly GCA_000404065.3). Classification (NCBI taxonomy): domain Eukaryota; kingdom Viridiplantae; phylum Streptophyta; class Pinopsida; order Pinales; family Pinaceae; genus Pinus; species Pinus taeda. Next base: position 16,657 of record APFE031639618.1, on the reverse strand, counting down.
TTTGAATTCCATTATTACTTTCTTTTTGTATGTAAAAATCGTATATTTAATACTCAAGTAGAATATTCATCAAATGAGTTGTAGTTGTAAATGAATCCAATTCTTCTTGTTCTTTGAATATGTTCTTTTTTGTTTTTGGTATGAAAATCCTTGTGAAACATTTTTATATCCAAATACTTCTGGTTTTTTTGAGATATATTTATTATTCTTTTCCTAGGTATAAATGCATTTTATCTAGTTTAATTTGTGGATATGGATGACTATATAATTATGAAAAGTTCCTTTTATGACACTGGCAATTTCTGGTGCATTACAATTTACAAAATTAGCTTACCTACTTATAGTTGTTCCTTTTCTTGATTTCAGTAATACAGACAAAAAAATGTACTTTTCAATTTTGAAAATTCCTCTTGAAATTTGATTTAAAGACTAAGTTTTATGAATCATGTATCAATAAAGTCCTATTGTGCAGATAAAGGATGCTTTTCCTATGGACATTTCATTGGTTGTCAGGGCTCGAGATGTCAATCTATGAAAGCCAATGTGCTAGTAAATTTGATGTCAAATTTTAGACATTTTCTCTATGTGAGTGAAGTCATTTCCTTGAATTTGGTGTTCATGCATAGAATTCTACTGTGACAAAAACAATTATCCTATTTTTGGAAGTTCCCTTTGCTTAGATAGAGGAACTTAATAGACCAATACAATTGATCCATGTAATATTTCCTTTTGATCCATGTATATTTTCAAACAAAAAATCGTAAATTGTTATGGCATGGCTACCAATTTCGTAAAAAATTCTTACCTAACACATTATTCATAACTTAATAGACCAATACAATTGAGAAAAAAGCTTTATTTGCATGCCTTTTACTCTCCAAAAAAAAATTCTGGCATATTGGTGGAAAAAGAGATTCCCAGTTCTCAAAAGTTCTATTGCCCGTTCAAGGATTGCTTGGCACTCTTGTTGAATGATGTTCCTGAAGTAGGAAGCTCAACTGAGCCAACTGTTGTTGTTATAAAAGAGTCAGAATGCCCTGAATGTAGAAGGTTATTTTGTGCTCAATGTGGTGGTAAGAATGATAAAAGGAGCTGATATTTCGATGGATTTTGGACCTAGGAGACAACAAAGTTGTGAAAAATACATATGGCTGTAAATATTGTTTACCAAATTCCATTGTGGTTTCTCTTTAACTTGATCTTTGCAAGGTAGTCATGATTCTCTTAAACAAGGGAATTGTCCGTTTTTCAGGTTGCATAGATGTTGAACAATTAATGTGCATTCATTATTGAATATGTATAGTAATGATGTATTCAAATATGTTTACAATGTTGTGTTCAAGTGCATTCACAATTTGTTCTTATACCACAAGTTCTTTTGTCATGAATAACTTGATTTGTTTCAAAGTGCATGCCATGAATATTTCATTCAAGAGATGCATGCTTGAACAAAAACAAACTTAAAATGTAGTAAGTTCAACCCCGTACCTGTTGTGGATCTTTGATAGTTAGGGTTCTTGCAAAGTTTCATGAGTCAAGAAAAAGCCTCAAAGGACCTTGTGAAGTCTCTTTACTGAAATATTTTTCAAGACTTACCTTCGCAGGTTTTGGATAATGTGATCAGGGGTGTTCTAAAGCACATATCAGATTACATTGTAGCTACATTTCTCAGCGATAATGTTAAGTGGTTCAATACAAATGTTGTTATGGAAATTGAGGTTGATTAGACACTACTTGAATCTTTTGTAGATACTCAAGTTCATGTCAGTGGCTTGCATTCCTCATGCTGCTCTATAGCCCTCTGCCTAATAATCTTAATTTCTTCATCTTTCATACACAATTTTGATGAGACTATACTAATTGTCTCTTCTAAATTTTTACTATGCTCATGTTGTTTAGCAATGTACCACCATTGTTTTTTACACAACACATAATTATACAACCCCTACCACACCATCTACATGTGTTAAAATTAAAATAATAATGAAACCATCCAAAATACCAAATGGCTTATAAAATAGTGATATCGAACCCTTTGTATTTACTGGTGTGAATATAAGATCATAATATGAAAATATACTGTAAGGACAATGACCATTTGGAATCAATTTTTCTTAGGAAGTTTTAGCCCACAGAGTATATGGTCACATTGGAGGTGTGATAGGATAGGCTGCCCTTTGCTTCTTTAGCTCACAACATACTTCACATTGTCAGCACAATCTAAGCATGATACAACACTCAGTTCTCCCAAGTTCTACGTCGAGGTTCTACAGTCACGGTGGCCCCAATTTTAATGAGTTGTAATTATGTTAGGAGACACCCAGAAATGCACTTCCCCACCTGTAAATAACATCATAGTACAACACTTCATTTCACTTTTTTTCAAAAAAAGACGATATGACCACCCAAAATACCACATGGCTTATAAAATAGTGATATTTAACCCTTTGTATTTACTGGTGTGAATATACGATCATAATATGAAAATATACTGTAAGGACAACAACCATTTGGAATCAATTTTTCTTAGGAAGTTCTAGCTCACGTAGAATATGGTTGCATTGGAGGCGTGATGGGATGGGCTGCCTTTTCCTTCTTTAGTGCACAATAGACTTCACATTGTTAGCGCAATCTATAGCATGATACAACACTCAGTTCTCCCAATTTCTACGTCGAGGTGCTACAGTCACGGTGGCCCCAATTTTAATGAGTTGTAACTATGTTAGGAGACACCCGGAAATGCATTTCCCCACCTGTAAATAACATCAGAGTACAACACTTCATTTCACTTTTTTTTCAAAAAACTAGGATATAACCACCAAAAATACCACATCGCTTATAAAATAGTGATATCGAACCCTTTGTATTTAATGGTGTGAATATAAGACCATAATATGAAAATCTGTAAGGACAACGACCATTTGGAATCAATTTTTCTTAGGAAGTTTTATCTCACGTAGAATATGATCACATTGGAGGCATGATGCGATAGTCTTCCTTTTCCTTCTTTAGCACACAAGAGACTTCACATTGTTAGCACAATCTATAGCATGATACACCACTCAGTTCTCCCAATTTCTGTGTCGCGGTGCTACAGTCACGATGGCCCCAATTTTAATGAGTTGTAACTATGTTAGGAGACATCGAGAAATGGATTTCCCCACGTATAAATAACATCATAGTACAACACTTCATTTCACTCTTTTTAAAAAAGAGAAGATATGTTGAAAGTGTTTATGTTTCATTATATTCTATGACGTTGCCCTTATTTGTATCATGCTAGCTCGTACAACATGAAGGACTCGAGGGATCTTAATAGCTTTGAGTTCTACTGTGCTACTTCTTGTACATGTGTTTTTTCATGCAAGGTTATATCTATGGAGCACATAAAATCCATATAAGAATAATGCTCAAGACAAATGTACATTGTATATGTGATAAAAGCCATATAAGAATAATGCTTAAGACAAATGTACATTGTATATGTGATAGTTCCCATTTCAGAAACTTTGTATGAGTATTGTACCACCGATTTCATGATAACATAACATTCATTAATATCTAGTGTGTATTTCTTCTATTCAATGTCATTCACATCAAGTATATTCTCTTTTTACTCATAGAGAGGTGATGATTTTGATTGAAGGCCAAAGATCTAAAAATAATTGTTTATAATTATAATTCCAATTTTGATAATTTTAAAATTTTGTTTCTACCTTTTTAAAATTGTTTTACAATAATTGTATGTTTCAACGAAAATGTCATGTTTCTTTGTTCTGTTTTGCATTACCCAAATTGAATTTGAAGTTTGTTTGATGCACCATTATTATTCATTCCTGATAGAGTTCCGAAGATCTCAACGCAAAATGACTCCATCCAACTACACAGGGATACATAAGGGGTAAACAAAATTAGAAGACAAAATGAGAATGTCTTTATTTGTTTTGCCTGCAAATGAAAAATTAGAAATGCAGTTTTGGATCTCATTTCTCGTGCAGTCAATTTTATGTAAAGACCATGCAAAGTTCACAACTTTTGCTTAAGAAGTACCGCCTAGCCGTATGAATTATATAATTTGTCAGAGCTTCGTAGTGACAATGATCTGCACTTTCCATTGTGAACAAATAATGAGTAAAAATATTAAAAATATTTATGAATAATTTAGTGAACGAAATATCAAAAATTTATCTTACTTGGGACAAGCACATATAGATTCGATACAAATTTCTCATTTTTAAATAAATTCAAACATATTAAAATATATATATTTATACATAAAGAAATATTTATCGACTTTTCTTTAAAATATTTCTTATTGCACTGCACTAATGTGGCATGTTTCACAAAGATTTTGAATCAAATTTGGAGAAGATTTATAATTGTGGAAGCATATGTTTGTGTAAAAAT
>APFE031639614.1:19192-33708 GCA_000404065.3 Pinus taeda | reverse complement strand
TCCAAGTGATTAGAGTAATCAAAATGACTAACAATAATAGAGGAAAGATAATGGATGCTTCTTTTAAGTTTTCCATTATTGGATTTTCTTTGACATGATTGATCGAAAACATAGGTTTAATATTTTACAACCAATTGAGTTTTTATTTTTTATTTTTTTTTAAATTTAGATATTTTCTTAAACATAATTCAATGGGATTAAATTTAAGAGAGAGGGGGGGAGAGAGAGAGAGTTGGAGTGGGAGAGAGAGGGAGGAAAGAACAAAGTAATAGAGAGATAGAGCTCGAGAAAGAGAGGGAGTGATAAGGGAGAGATGGATAAAGAGTGAAGGAGATTGGAGAGGAGGGAAGAGAGAGAAGAGGAGGGGAGAGAGATAGGAAGAGAAGGGGAAGAGATAGAGGGGAAGACAAAGAGATAGAGGGGAGAGAGGAGCGAGGAAGTGAGATAGTGGCAAAGTTGGAGGGAAGAGAGAGAGAGTGTGTGATGGGGGGAGAGTTAAAAGGAGGTGGGAGAGAAAGGGAAAGAGATGAAGAGAGAAGACTCAAGAGAGAGAAGGAGAGAGAGAGAGAGGGAGAGAGATGGAAGGAAGAAGAAAGACATAGAGGGAGAAAGATGGAGAGAGGGAGGGAGCGACAAGGGAGAGATGGTGATAGAGGGAGGGGGAGAGTGAATGTTTGGGGGTGAGATAGAGAGAGGGAATAAGAAAGAGACACAAGATACAAATATAGATATTATATCGTATTATATAACCAACCTAGATCCATCTTAACCCATATCTATCAAGTGCTCACAAGAATCAAATCTCTTGAGGTGCAAGCTTTTCCTCAAGTTTTACACTCAAAAAAGAATTTTGCATCTTGAGAGATTTGATCATTCTCAACGCTTGATAGATTTGCGGTTAAAATAGATCTAGACTAGTTATCACTAAATAAACTTTCTTAGACATTTTACTAATTCAATATATATAAATAATTGGCTTTCAATTATTTCCTGACCGAATAATTTATTTTAGTAAAAATACCAACATCTATATCAAGATAGATAACTAAATAAACTTAAGCTTGGACATTTTACTAATTAATATATATATATAGATATATGTAATTGGGCTCTGAATTATTTCATAACCAAATAATTTACCAAAGTAGTTTAGTAAGAATACCAAACTCCATATCAATAAAAAAGAGCAAGCAAACAATGTTGATAAATAGGTTGAACACTCAGGTCTTACATTGGCACAGCAAACACATTCAAAGAATATGAGTTCATGACGTTATTTCTCCAATTTTGTAATACCCAAACATTATAATCCAGTTCGAAAATGAAATAGACGACAAGGTCGATCCGCAGGAACCAGTGTCAGCCTTTGCTCCGTCATCGCGCTCTAGGTTTGTCGCGCCTTCAAGTGGAGGCGGAACAGAAAACACACTAATCTTCTCAGAAGCTGAGATCCAGACCTGCTAGTCTCTTGGTCGATGTGCCCCTAATGGCGCAGGGATCGAAGGGAACGTGCACTTCGATCCAAAGCCTTTAAGTCCTAGCCAGATTCAACTTCGTTAGTTCAGAGTACCCATATCACATATTTTTGCAATAAAATGGAAGCGGAGGACGTTCGAAAGGACGGAAACGGCAGTGTAAATCCCTCAAACCCTAAAATTATTGAAAGAAAATCTCACTTTGAAGCCGGCACCAAAATGCAAGTAAAATCTTCAGAGCCGAATGGTTCTGGAAAAAAATCACACGGTTTAAACGCCTCGGACTCAAAATTTAGCGGAGAAAATCGCGAAAACCCTTCAGAAAAAGCCGAAGAAGATGAAGATTACGTAGAGTATATCCCCGTCAAGAAGCGAAGAATGATGGAAGCTCAAAAAATTCTGCAGAGAAAGGGTAAGGGCTCTCTGTCTGAAGATGTAGAACATGCCAAGGAAGCCGAGTCAAAACCTAGTTTGCTTGTAAAGGCTTCACAGTTGAAGAAAGATTTGCCTGAAATCAGTCCCATGGAGCAGCTTGTACAGCAGGAGAAGGAAATGATCGAGCGTCTTTCAGACAGGAAGACGCTGATGTCTGTGAGGGAATTGGCCAAGGGAATTCAGTATCACGAGCCTATGGTGACCGGCTGGAAGCCGCCCACCGCCGTACGCCATATGAGCGAGAATGAATGCGAGGCGATACGGAAGCAGTGGCATATTCTCGTCGAAGGTGAGTCAATTCCTCCTCCTATTAAGAATTTTAAGGACATGAGGCTTCCGGAGCCGATATTGAAGAAACTCAAAGCTAAAGGGATCGTTCAGCCGACTCCCATACAGGTCCAGGGTCTTCCTGTGGTGCTTTCAGGTAGAGACATGATCGGTATTGCCTTTACTGGTTCCGGCAAAACTCTGGTCTTTATCCTACCTTTAATTATGACTGCTTTGCAGGAGGAGGTGTCTATGCCGATAATTCCCGGCGAAGGACCCTTCGGATTGGTAATTTGCCCGTCCCGCGAGCTTGCAAGGCAGACGTTTGAGGTTGTGGAGGAGTTTGTGGGCGTGTTGCGGGATCGGGGGTATCCGGACCTGCGGCCCATGCTCTGCATCGGTGGAATTGATATGAAATCTCAATTAGAAATTGTGAAGAAAGGTGTGCACATTGTGATAGCAACACCGGGGCGGTTAAAGGATATGCTGGCGAAGAAGAAGATGAACCTTGACAATTGCAGGTAAGGAAATTCAGTTTCACTTCGAAATATTTTGTGCATCTTTGTTATATAGCGCGGCAATTTAATGTACAGAAAAATTCTGAACTGTTAAACTTGAATCATTGAAAATTCAGTGTGGCAAAAATAGCCGGCAGCGAGCTATTCAGCAATCGGCGGGTCACTCTCTGGCTGAGAAATTGGCTGAAACAATCACCTGAAAATTGGATTTTTTCAATCAAATCCAGTTTGCCGAATTTTTTGGCAGCAGTCGGGCATCGGCGTCATTGTAAAAGTGAATTCTACCCTCATTTTTCAATTTGTGCTTTTGCTAATTTCTGCGAAATTTATGCATTTTTTCCCTTGTTTGCTTGCTACGTTAAAAATATCAAAATTTGTACTTTTTACTTTAATTGCTCCGTGATTTGTGCTGATTTTTCGTTTTTTATTTGGTTCTCATGATTTTCAGTTTTCGAACCCTTGTTGAGTCTGATATTTCATTTCTGCAACACTGATTTCTGCAACCCTAATTAAAAGCGTTTTAACTAGCCCTATGAAATCTCTGAGTTTTTAAATTTTTTTGCCATTTTCATATGCTGGACCATTTCGAAGTCGATTTTTTAGTTCCACAACCCTGATTGAAAGTGAGTTAACTTCCAGAAATGATTTGTAGTTTGCCTTTTAAAATATAAAGCTTGTTTATTTCGGTTTTGTGTTTGTAGAGGTAAGCTACGATCTAATTGTGTCTCTCAAAAATATTCCTTTATTTGTTATAGAAAGAAGGTCTCTTCTACGGCTATCTTTTGGCATTTCTGAATTGCTTTTACGACTATCTTCTCCTCTCTCCACTTTTCATATTTTTTTGCCAATTTATAAAATTATTAATTGTTTCAATCGATTTTAGAATTTCACATCCATTTCAGAAACTTCAGTTTTTAGAACAGTTTTTATATAACTAGATAGCCAATTGATGATATTACAAGCTGAATTTATTCTGTGGTAAGTCTACCTCAGCCTGGATGGAGCAGATAGATTGATAGATTTGGGTTTTAAGAATGACGTACGAGAGTTTTTTATCATTTCAAAGCTCAAAGACAAGCTCTTTTCTTCTTCTCTACTATTCATAAGAAGTTTCAGTATTTTGCAAGAAGTGCTCTGGTGAAACCTGTGACTGTAAACGTAAGCAGGGCATGTTCAGCAGACTTGGATGTCATACGGGATGTTTAGTATGTCAAACGAGAGGCGGGATTGTTTATTTACAGTCACGGGTTTTACCAGTATTAGAATGCTTATTCAACAATTTTTTATAAGTTTCAGATAACCAAATGATGCATATTGTAAGCTGAATTTATCTGTCGCACAGGTACCTCACCCTCGACGAGGCAGATAGATTGGTAGATTTGGGTTTCGAGGATGACATACGAGAGGTTTTTGATCATTTCAAAGCTCAAAGGCAAACACTTCTCTTCTCTGCAACTATGCCTAAGAAGATTCAGAATTTTGCAAGAAGTGCTCTGGTGAAACCTGTGACTGTAAACGTAGGCAGGGCTGGTGCAGCAAACTTGGATGTCATACAGGAAGTTGAGTATGTCAAACAAGAGGCAAAGATTGTTTATTTATTGGAATGTTTGCAGAAAACTCCCCCTCCTGTGCTCATTTTCTGTGAGAACAAGGCAGACGTTGATGATATTCATGAATACCTTCTTTTGAAAGGCGTGGAAGCTGTGGCAATACATGGAGGAAAGGATCAGGAAGAAAGAGAATATGCAATTTCATCCTTTAAAGCTGGCAAAAAGGATGTCTTAGTGGCAACAGATGTTGCTTCAAAAGGGCTTGATTTTCCTGACATTCAGCATGTTATCAATTATGATATGCCTGCAGAGATAGAGAATTATGTACACAGAATTGGACGAACTGGAAGATGTGGAAAAACTGGAATTGCAACCACCTTCATTAACAAGAACCAAAGTGAGACTACTCTTCTTGATCTCAAACATCTCTTGAAGGAGGCAAAACAGAGGATACCACCAGTTCTGGCGACACTTGATGATCCCATGGAAAGTGTTGAGGCCATTGTTAATGCCAGTGGAGTGAAGGGCTGTGCTTACTGTGGAGGACTTGGACATCGTATTGGAGAATGTCCAAAACTTGAACATCAAAAAAGTATGGCAATTGCGGGTACAAGACGTGACTATTTTGGTTCTGGGGGATATGGTGGGGAAATTTGATATTTTACCTCCCATTTTACCAAATCCATTTCCCAAGATATTAATGCCCTTGCTATGTATCCTTAGGGCTTGATTCTCAGATGTCTTGGTCTTTTCACGGCTTTCTTTAAAAATATGCCAGCATGCATTATCATCCTTTGAAGTGGACAAATCTTAGATTCACTTGGTGAAGTTTATTTGTAATTGTATATGCACGAGGTCGACTGACTGATGGAATTCTTCTAAGAAGCTTCTATTCAAAAGTTTCTGAAATGATTAATGTCATGATGTTAATGCCAGCATGATTTTATAGATGGGCTAGTTTTAGGTGATATTATAGCATTGTCTGATTTAAGTATTTAGTTTGTCTTTGAATTACATAGCTGATATCTTGCAATCAATATCTTCAAAAGAAACTGATTACATTCAAGTTTGTTTGATGTCTTCGTAGAGAAAATTATTGGAATCAGAACTTGTCTATAGATCTTGCTGTTGTGCCCTTGGAATATTATCTTCCGTTATTATTTCAACATCGTTTCAGGGCTGTAGTTTCCACCCTGTTTGGATGCTTCTCATACTTATTCTAGTAGGGAAGGTCAATGCAAGTATGTTGTATACCGATCCTGTGCTTAGACTTCATTCTTAAGTCAGTTTGACTTTATAGGTCATTATCTTATCTCTGACTTATTAGGAATGAAATATTAATTAGAATATTCAAAATCTGTTCTGATTTGTCCTGAAATACCTCATCTATAGCATGGAAATTAAAATTAAAATCAGATTCCTTTGGAATTTTTTCTATGCCTGTCAAAATATATCACGCTTTGTTGTGTATTTCTTCCAGCCTGCAAGAGGACCCTCCTTTCGCTTGCTTTCAAGGCAGGGTGTTGTTTGAAAATGGCAGCAATTGAACTTTCAAAGAATGAAGGGTACATTACCTACTGATATTTTGTATGGAGTAAGCTAATCTCGTAGCAAAGGTATCCTATCTTCAGCCAAAAAATGAAGCTGAACCCGGCCAAAATTTCAGGGGTACCTTGAGTTCCACATGATCCAAGTTCCATGCATTGCAGAACTTTGCCCACGAGGATTTTGCCCCACTCTGAACCTGGCCCAGATGGCTCGGAAAATTGATCAGGTGCCTGGGTTGATGGCAACTTTGACTTGTTGGATTACTAGATTCTAGCAGGGGAGGAGAAGATTGCTACAGGACTAGTTTATTCCATTTGTACAGTATTCACATTAGCCCAAGGTTGCATGGAGTGGGGGTGCTTTTGAGGGCAGAAGCGTCATTTTCCAAAAATCCTCAGGAACAGAGCCATCCCAAGAGAATTTATTATATTAAAAAAACATCCAGAATGCCAAATTGGTTGCAACTTGCAGAATATATGAAAACATGCATATTTGTACATCAATGAACATAGACATGGCATCCATAGTACATTAATGATCAATCATTCAAGCATCAACCATATATAATCTAGATTTTATCAATTACAAACAAACACACAATTTTAAGCCATATTATGGAAAGTAGACCATTAATTTAAGGAATGAAATAGGTTATTCAACAATTGTTGAAAATAACATGAACAAATAGTTATGTTTACAAAATCGACCATCTACACACTGAAATTTGAAGACCGAGAGACCCAAAACAATAAACTGAGCTAGTTGCTAAACACCTCTTCATAGAGGAAGTGTTAGGGAACTAGATGACCTTATCAGTTTGTGGAGGCTCATTTTCTTTTGGACACTACTGAATTTTTCATTGGTCGTTTGCCCCCTACAAGATCTCTCTATGTCATGTACTCAATGCCCCACATATTCCACCTCTAAATAAGAGATTAACTCACCCATCGTGAGTGACATTCATAGGAGCTCGACTTATATCTCTTGGATTGCATTGATTAGAACCTTTAGTTCCAAATTGGCTTGTTATGCTAAGGGCTTCCTCCAATTTTCAGAAAGCCTCATTATTCAGTGGGGTTACCTCCATCACCCTTTGATGCGCGTGCTTCGCATTTCTCTTGGACAATCCATAGCAGTGGAGGGTGCAAATAAACCATCATTCCAGGGAGCAACAAATTTGTAGGTTATTCTGCACACGAGGTGGAGAGAAAGAAACACTTTTCTTTGGTTGCCCTTGTATTATACTATCATGAGATGCATGATAGTACCCTCTTCTTTTCAGGTATTAAGGGGCTTCACCTTCTGGTCTCATCAAGAACCTTGATCACAAGTGCTTGGTTCTGTTCATTAGGGAGGTGATTACCTTTAGATGTTGGGAGCTTCAACATCCTTTCATGCTAGTCACATAGACTACCTTGTTCTTCTAGCATGACATTGACAATCGAGAGGGTTAAATACCTGACAATTATTACCAAATGAGATGATCGCAGATCCATCAGGGATTGTCCCTTGTCATGCTCCACGAAACGTTGAAGTCATGACAGATTTGGGTTCTGAGGAGGACTAGAAATTTCCGATAGTGGTATGCTTGGTATTTTGGCATAAGGACAAAGTGATTGCCAGTTTCTTCTGCACCATAAAGGGTTCTTCGTCCTTGGGTGCTAGAAGAGCTTTGGCCTTGGCATCCACCTTAACGCTACTTTCTTTTTCTGCTCTCAATATGAACATCTAGAGACTACTGCCCATCAATCCAGCCCATTCTGTAGGAGGCATTATCAGACATGTTTTTTGGGTTGACATTGCTATTACCACGCTCCTTGGACAATATTTATCAACCACTCCTTGCAGTTTATTCCCTATTACATTGAGATTGCATAAATGGCTGGCTTCCTACCATATGCAGGGTTTTCTGTTTGTTATTCTACATCTAGGTTTTTCTTGTACTCTTTGGAGATGACTTTTGCACTCTTTTGGAAAGTTGTACTTTCTAGCCCCATTGGCCTATTTTTGGTCATCTGTGAATGTTAAAATAATTTCATTTCGTAGATTGATTTGTAAAATGTAAGATAGAAATCTGATGGAAATGTCATTTATTCAGCCTTTTCTTCATATCATCCTATTCTCCATTCAGAACCTACGAGTTTTTGAAGTAACATTTTATTCCTCATAAGCAAGATTGTAAGAGGTGGTATTAAACCTTTTCTTCATATCATCCTATGCTACATTGAGATCCACGATTTTTGAAAGAAACATTCTATTCGTCATGAGCAAGATTGTGAGAAAGACATTTTTTTGCGGAACCAAGAAATGTGAAAGTAGAGTGTGGCCTAATGTCAAACACTTGTGTGTGTCAATTTCCATAATAACATGGAAATTAACAATTCTAAAAATTTCAGGTATCCTGAGAAATTTCAGTACTTGAACAGTTTATTACAGTTTTTGATTAAAATATATGGTGTTCCCATCCTTTATGTTAAACCATGGTCTTATGATATTTTTTATTTTTATAGATTGCAAAGTCCTCGAAGGAAGGCTTTGAATAGTCATAGTGCAATTTGTAATTCTGGTGGCAGTTAAATTATTTCTCTTATTATGACATTATCTTGTGATGGTTTGTTATTATTACTATTTGTTCATTCAATTTATCTTTTCATTATCATCAAGACTAATGCCAATCAATAAATAGAAGAGGACACAAGATGTAGGAACGTTGCTAGGGCAAAACCCCACTCTAGGGGAAAACCCAGTCAAAATTATTTCTCCAGTAGATTCAAGATGAGATGACCAAGACCCTTAACACTTAGACTCGAGAATACCTCCATCCCTCAAGTCAACTTCATCTCTATGCTTGCATCGAACCCTTATCACTATGTTTGCACCAAGATTTCATCATTGTGTTGAGCACTGAACTTCTTTACTGTGATAGCATTGAACTTCTTTGCTGTGACATCACCGATTTTTCTTCACTGTGACAATACTGAATCTCCTTACTGTGATATTTGCGAGTTCTGTGGTCACTGTAATGCAAGTTCATCTCTTCACTGTAATCTGCATACCTGTAATACCTTCTTACTGCAATATCACCGAAACTTCCTGTTTGAGATGGAACTGAAACGTATTCACTGTGATAACACCAAAATCGTGATAGTACTGAAGTTGTTTTTTTGTGATAGCAATGAAATTTATCTAGCAACCAATCCAAGCTCCTTCACTGTAATAACACCGAAACAATCTGAGCTCCTTCATTGTAATAACATTGAAATACCTATCTCTAAAGTTCTTATCCAAACTTTCTGTGGTGAGAGTAATGTGAAGTCCTTATGCCTATATATATAGTTGTTGTCCAATATAAATAAGCTGACATGAATTTTCGAACAATTGTGTCTTCATATAAGCCGACATGAGTTCACCTTATGGACGTTGAATTGAAGAGGATTCTTTCAACAACGAGGAGACTTTGATGGAAGGAGGAGTCTTCACAAATCGACTTTGATAATAACCTAAAGCCTACAATAGAGGCTTGACCTATACATTTGACCCAAGCAAGAAACTCATGCTTTAATAAGTCAATTAATAATAATTATTTTTTTTCTTTTGACAAATATATTACATTTTGACTTCAAGTACAATTATGAAGACCGTACCTAGTTACATTCTTCAACATTCCCTCTTAACTAGGTAGGTATTCATATTTACATATAATCAAAGAGGTACATGGAAGATCTTAGAACACATCATCTATGAAGAAGTTTAGGCACTGCAATGCCACAGACTAGATTCCTGATCAGGGCAATCTATCTGGGTGGGACTAAGATGGACTCAAGCTTTCATCCTCTCTAGGTACCATCAGGCTTACTTGCTAACAATCAAACCAAAGATCCGAGTGTGTATCCCGAATTAGAGCTCTATAACCAACACCACCTTTCCAACTTCGGGACCTAGACATCAAGAAAAAGTGCCGACCAAATTTCCTCTCAGGAAATGCTTCACTCACAAAGCCTCAACACTTCTTGATCCAACAAATCAAGTATAACCAATCTCTCCCAATCAAATTGTTTGGTAACCGACATGCTATCAAATCCTTCGAGAGATTCCCCTGTACAAACACAACCCCCATCAATAACATTCTTTCACGTGTACATAACCAAATACAAACCTCCAGGGTCTTGATGTTTCCTTTCAACTTTTCATAGTAGGACTTAGAGATTTCCCAATAAATCTTGACAAAAGATTCCTCAACCATGAAATTCCTTTCCTACTTCTCATGTAGCAAGATATTTCATAAATCGATCCAACTTCTCAGCGATCCTTCAAAAATACATTCTCCAATTTCCTTCTCTCACTCATGGCCTTCACTAAAACTTACAGCTGTTAGTCTTGGTCTAGGGCATGGCACATGAAGTAGAGAACCACATCTATCACTCCCTCTTAATTAAAGAGGATCTAATAATTTATGTACATCCTCTTATCCTAGGGAGATTCCTTTCATTCACCTAGGGAGATTTCATCTAGGCTCCCTCTTAACTTGGGGAGTTCTTAGGGCACCAGAGAATCTTTCATGGCTTCCATCCTTTTTATCATAGTCATTCATATATCATGCATATCACATCAAATTTACTTACAATCATCTTCACCATCTTGAAGATGATGTACCTGCACAACATAGATAGCAAGTACAACCAAAACTATAGAAGCATGAAGCTAGCCATATCCTTAATCTTATCATAATTGAAACATTAGACTTTACAAACATAATCAACGAGAGAATATACTTCAATACTTCGACTTCTTGCCTAGGTTTTGTTACAAACCCTAAATCACATCCACAACTCATTAAGATATCAAACCCATTATATCTAGGGTTTCAATATTATTTTAATGACATGACAAGTTCTTTCATATAACAAACCCTAGAAATAGATCAAATCAATGAATCTAATGATTTTTAGAATTCATATGTTAGATTCTTCACTAGGTTTTCATACATATCCGAGATTTTATACATGATCTTCAACAATCAAAACCGTTCACAACTTAATCAACATCATGACTAGCATTTACTAGGGTTTGACGGTAACCGTAGATTTCCATCTACAAACTCTCAACAATCACTATATAGATTCACAGATCCCAGATTGTTATATCACACATACTAGAGAATTTAACTACTACTAGGGTTTAACTACAAAATTCTAGATTTACAAAACATCATCCTAGAAAATCAAACTTTGACAAGGGCTTGTTTCCAAACCCTAGGACTCATGACCATTAATAATTAGATCAACACATATATCTAGGAATACATCATCAATCATAAGCATAAGATATGTTAGGAAATATTAACACATTAGACATATACCGACCTAGACCAAGCTAGGGTTTCAACCAGAAGAACACATACCTAGGGTTTAATTCCGAGGATTTTATTCTAAAGATATAACAGGGGTTTTTCTTATAGGCTCAACCAGACTCCAAGGATTTAGGGTTTCCTAGCAATGAAAACCCTACTATACCAAACTCGGGATCTCACACAACATTATTTTAACCCTAACAAGTTAGGATTTTCATGATCATACTAAAATCCCAAACATGACGTCATCAACAAAATCTTCAAATAACATTTCTCAATAACCCTAATCAGTTTTAGGGTTTAAAACATTAACATTATCATACCCTTAGGTTAGGGTTTTCCAGAGAACCTGTTTAGGGTTCTGTTGTAGCTTACTCTGTCATTTTAGTTTTTAATATTATTCAAAATCCAAAAAATGAAATATCATGTTTAAGTTTTGAAAAATCAAAAGAAGGTTTGAAATCTTAAAATATTAGTTCAAATTGCACTATCAGCGGCATTTGAGACATTATGAAAGTGGGCCCGATTCGTCTGCTAAAGCCCAAGCGTTTATGTGAAGCACGATCAAATACCAACAAAGGAGGCGGGTAAAGTACTCTGTTGGGGAACAATGAGCGCATGTTATAATTCACAACTCAACCACCGTAGTTGACCCTGACGTCAACACGGTTGATGGAGATCGACGACCCGTGATCGCTGCGGGGGTTTAACTTTGATCAACATCTCGTACACCCCCTACCCCCACGGCGAGCCACCCATCAACGTTTCACTCCACCTCATGTCGTCCATGCCATCCTCTGCTCCCATTCATTTCTATCCAGCTCACCCTCCGTACCCCGTCACCTCATCCCTGCCACTTCATTAATTTGTTACATGATTCCCTTTTTCCCTCTGTTTTACTTACCATTTTATAAAATAAAAAATGAAACCCTGTCGTATTAGTCACTTGTTTTTGGTATGAGCAGCACTAGCGTATCAACTCTCACCTCCAATTTAGCATTCCAAGTCACAACTGTCATTCATAGACATCATGGCCAAACAAGTAAGTTCCCCTTCTATCATCCATACCCCTCTAATGGACGTCGAGCATGATATTTTTGACACTTTCTGCACAATTAAGCATGTTCCTCTGTATCAAGAAGTTATTCTGAACCATAAGAAGTCCCCTGTATTCATGGCAATGGTCAGGTCAGGTGTTTTAAGAACTTTTGTCCCAAAAACCCACTTGTTTCCAGAATTCATTCAGTGGTTAGCTTCTTCCATGTACCCTGTTAGAGTCGGTCTAGTTATCCCTCCATCAGAGATCAAAGCTCTTTTTTGCATTTCATGTTTAGGTGTCCCACCAGTTTTCATCAGTTGCATTTCGTTAGGCATGCCATAACTTTGATGGAGTGGTCTGTGTCATTCATTCCCCTCGTGCATATCATTGTTGGTTTAGGATGAGTCATAAAGCTTCACAAGTCATTTTTTAAATTTTTAGGTCTAGGTCTAGGGTTTGAGTTAATTTAGTCCTGAAAAGTCTTAGAAGACCAGCAGGCCAGAGGGATGCCTTTGATAAATCATCACTTCAATAATTCTCACCATTGTACAGCTGAATAAGGACTTCTCTTCAAAACTCTGTTTTGAAGACAAGTCGCCACCTCATTTTTGTAAAAATTGTCAAAAGTTTCAGTTCTTCAATTGTTCAAGTGCAGCCCTGTTCTCCTTTGCTGAAGCATATCAAAGCTATACCTGCAAAAAATTATTAGAGAAACTCATCATTTCAACCTATTTTATGAAGGAAACCAAAAAGGTCAGAGCCTATTAATTTTGAAAAAGTGTCAACAACCAAACATAAGAAAAAGGGTTTTTATTGAGCAAAAATCAAAATGGATGCTATATCAAGTCATTTCTCCTCATTTCCAACCCATTACATATTTTGAGAGCTAAGAGTATCATCGAAGGGTGATTTTGCAAGTTTGAGGCAAGTTTGTGAGTATTTGTTCAGCTCCAGAGGCGCGCGGCGCATCAGGCCACTTTCTCCTATGTAAATTAACACAGGCACGGCGCACTCAGAGCGCGCGGCGCGTTGGGTAAAGCGCGCGGCGCATAGGGTTTGTACCTACAAATTCACCAAGAAGCCGCTCAAATCACCTCTCCTCACGCCTAAATTCTCAGGTAGGCCTGCAATCATGACTTGGTTTTGTTTCTGGATGGTGTATATGTGGTGAATATGAATAAATTAGCTTCTCTTTGTCATGAAAAATCAAGTGAACAAAACCCTCCATGTTCATCAAATTGCTGTAATGATTCAAGTCCAAAGTTTGCTGTAGGGTTTTAAAAAATTATTGTTGCCAAGGCTTCGTTTTTCCTTGTTTCACATTTCCTATATTCCCCAAATATTTTCCCAAATAAATCCCCACAACACTACACCTTCCTCTCTCAAACTCCCAATCCTTCTCCTATAACCATATGATCCCTACCTTATTTCAAAACCCTAAAACATTTCTATCCCCCTTGTCCCTTCCCTAATCTCCTCATTTTATTTCCATTGTTCCCGTTTCCCTAATGCTTCCCTTTTCCTAACAATTCCCATCATTCATGTCCCCTCGGTTACAACATTTTGATAAAGAGACAAAAAGTCCACAGTTAACTTTTGGCACACAGTTTTATATCAGCAAATATATATATTCCGGCCACCTTGTTTTTAGAGAACATGTTAGAGACCGAGTCCGAATATGAGCAGGATTATGATAGTGACTCTACACCAGAGGTCAATGTGCCTAATGTGCCACAAAGATATCACAGGGGTGGCAAGAGTGGATAGCATGTTAGGGAGGAGCCTACCTCTTTGGCTCAATTGCAAGCTTGCCCGCTTGCCATGGATTGTTTTCGGCGCCAAACATGTTACCAATATTGTGAGATGATCTCACAAACTCAGCATCATCGGGAACTGGTCCGTCTATTTGTCCTTAACTTACAGGATGGTCATGTGAACCTTGCCGGAGTGGATTTCACTTTGTCACCCGACACTATTTCTCAGGCCACTGGAATACCAAATGTGGGGGAGGAATGGAGTAAACACCAGATGCTGGACCGATATTATTATGAGCCATATGTCAAGCCCACATATATTAGACACTTGAGCGCGGCCTTTCCTTTCAGATACCTGAAAGATGAGTTTGCACCATTGATGAAACTCATCATTCGGTATTTGAGCTGTGAGGGCAGATTTTCACGTCTCTATGCGTACCATGTACGTTTGTTGATGCATTTCACACGGATACGTATGATGAGCATTCCGTTTTTCATGTGTCGAAACATAGAGAGGATGGTACCCTTAGTACAGAGGAAGACCCCGGCACATCAGCACAGGAGCATATATCACTATGCA